>JAQZBX010000324.1:81389-95042 GCA_029593785.1 Cabassous unicinctus
CCCCCCTTGCTGCTTGTGCTTGCTGTGTCCATTGGCTGTGTGTCTTCTCCGTGTCTGCTTATCTTCCCCTCGCTGTGAGGTCCCGCTGCATCAGCCCCTTGCGCCGCGTGGGCCAGCCTGCCCTCACAAGGAGGCCCCGGGAAGCGAACCCGGGGCCTCCCATATGGTAAACGGGGGCTCTATCGACTGAGCCACTCCCGCTTCCCCTCTCTATTATATTCTATTCAATTTTCTTGAGTTGATAGCAACAAACACATAATTTCACAATCTTCTAATGGGTTTCAATTCCCAGTTTGTTGGGCTTGGAGCCAATATATGCTTAGGAAAATTACTTAGTATAAGAATTTGCAGATGGAACTGGGATCATAATTTTTTTAGAGTGATTTTAGAGGAGAAACATGAAATAATTTTGTTCCTCAAACTGTGGTGTAGTTACCTTTGGTGGTATATGAGGTGATTTTAAGTATGCACAGATGAACACGGTATGTATTCTTTAAATGTTTTTCACAAATAACATACAGCTATTATATCAAATGCCTAATGTTGGAGGTGACATAAAGCTTCCTTTTAAAATCAGTTTATTTAAGAAAATAAGTGAATTTATTAAAGAAAATATCAAGCAAAGAACCACATAGGTTGCATGTGAATGTGGCAAAATTTGTATAGGTGGTGTGTGAGTGAAGTTTGAGAAACATGGAGATAACGCATGAATGAGCAGGCACAACCTAAAATCCAATTCACTGCTGATTTCCCAGCACTTGGAATTGTATTAGCTCACAATAGATGCTCAAGTAGTGCTTATGATGGATGGATGAATAGTTGAATGGGTGGATGGATGGAGATGGATGGATGGGAAAATGAATGAAATAATTAAGCCTCAATCTTTTGGAATCAGAAGGAATTAGTTAGAATTTCAAAGGATGAGGCATGGTGTCAATGGTGTCAGTGATTTCAGTGCCTGGGAGGGAGAGGAGGGATAGGCATCTTCCTCTTAGGTGTCACCTGGACAGCAAAGCCTTCCACATTGCCACAAGTAGCACTGAGCAATGGAGCAAAGGACAGGAAACTCTAAGCTGAGACCAATTCTGTTACCCACCTCGAAATGTCAGTCCTGGGCAGTAGGTACCTGAAGCAGGCACATGTAACATATACTTAGTGAAGAGAGAATGAATGGAAATATCAAGAGCTATAAATGTTTGGAAATGCTGATTCATTTAAGGCTGACTTCTAGCCGTTTGCTGATGAGAAAAGGAGAACTCTCTGCAAGAAAGATGCCTTCCCTGGTGCAGTCCGTGAGTGACAAGGGCACCAGGGAACCTGCAGAAATCACATGTGAAAAGGAGACAGGGAAACAAGAGTGCACTGGGCTGTCCCAGTCAGATAGGTGTTCCCATCACGGGACAAATTCAGACAGAGGGGAGTTTTGAATTACGGGAGTGGAGCCCTTGTAATTCAAAGATACTCTGCTTCTCTCACGGCAAATATTTTGAAAACCATGATGTATTTGACCACCATAAGCACTTATTTTTACAGTCCCGGTACGGAACCTGTGCTTTCACCTGCTGGTTTCATGCTCAAGGATTTAAAAGTGATGCTACTTTCATCTCTTCCCTGGTTACCTGATGAATAAGAAGAGAGATTTTTACTGACAGAAATGCAGTGTAGAATGGCAGTTAAGTTACAACCTCTGTATACAAATCCCGGATCCCCACTTGCTGGCATATCCCCCACCTCTCTTTGCCTCAGTTTCCACATCTATAAAGTGGGGATAATAACATCCACAGGGATGTGAAGATTAAATGAGTTCATAAAGGCAAAGCATTTAGAAAAGTTTCTGGCACATAATAAGCACTAGATAAATGTTACCTAATGTTATTCCTGTATATTTACTATGTACCAGGAAATTTCAGTTTGATAACATCATTTAATCCTCAAAAAATTGGACTCATCCCTATTTTTCCGACTATACCACTAACATTCAAAAGTTAAATGATTTATGAAGGTTCATTATGCAGTAGAGGCAGGATGTAAATCAGGTTTGATTTCAAACCCCTTGCTTTCTGTTTTTCCTGCCACCCCATGCTACTCTGCTAACCTAATTCAGCAGCTAAAAGCCATTTCCGCAAAACGCTACTTCAACTAGTTTCATATTTTAAATCTTTCAGTCTAAGTATAGATGAAAACCACCCACCTCATTTGGTTGCTCCTCCCCTGCCCCATGATGTGTGTGTGTATGTGTGTGTGTGTGTGTGTGTGTGTGCGCGCGCGCGTGAGTTTGTGTGTGCTGCGATTGACAAGAGATGCTAAAATCTGACTCAAATGACCCTGAAGGTAACTTTTATTTTATCATTATCCTGTGACTTGGTGGTGAGGTGTGTGAAGGAGGGCTTTGGTGAGAAGAGATGGCCCTGTTGGCCCCTGCCTGGAATAAGTCCCAAGTAAGTCTCTGTGAAGGTTAATCCAGAAGGCTGAGACCGCTAAAGGACACTGGAAGTATTGGAGCCTGCGTTTCGGTTACCGGCTTCTCCCAGGACCCATCATCTCCTCCAATCCTATGCCCAGACCCAGTTCCCACCCTGAGCATAGAGCATCTTTCCCACTGAAAGTGTATAGGATAGAAAAAGGGCATGAATGAGGATGTGTTTGATGGAAAGAAGAAAAGGAGAAGAAGTATTGAAGGAGATTTTGCCAATAACCTGTGATTTTTCCTGACAAAAGGAAGCAAGGATAGTCTATGAGTGAGAATAAGCAGGTGAGACCCCAGAATGAAATAGGAGAACACAGACTCAACAGAAAAAAAAGCACCAGAAGACTCTGAGGGCCATCTACAAGGAAGCAAAGATTGCTGCCTCACTTCTATGACCCTAAATGTATCTTTCTTTGAAAAGCAGCTTCAACTATTGGAACTTCAGGCTGTGGCCTCTGCTGTCCCTTTGAGGCAGATGGTGAGTTCATTCAGCTCAGGGTAGATTGATTCACTCACTGAGTAAACCCATATCGAGCACATACTGTGTGCGAGGAGCCCCGCTGCACACTGAGGATACAATATTGGAGGAAATAGACTATGTACCTGGTCCTAGGGAATGTACAGTCTGATGGGGAAGACAGATGAACAAGAAATCCACCATATCAATAAATAAGGAAACAAACCGAGTGTGGGGAGAGAAAATAATGGGATGTGCCTTGAAGAGAGGAGGGGTCAGAGAAGGCCATACTGAAGAGCAGGATAAAGAGAACTCAGGTAGAGGGAACAGCATGGTGGGGTGGGGGGAGCTCAAGGAGAAAAGAGCTCAGCTCTGGAGTGCTGGCATCAAGGTAGCGAGCAAGGGAGAGTGAAACCAGACAGATCATCACGGGCTGGGTACATCAGGTTAGGTGCAGTCTGGCAGGCCATGGGAAGGATTCGGATTTTATTCTGATGGTCACTGGAAGCCACTAATGGATTACAGCAGGAAAGTAACATGGACAAGTTGGGCCTCCATCTTTGTACCTAATTGAGGCTCTCCTCCCAGCATAAAAATGTTGCATACTTTAAAGCTTTAGGTTAAGGTAATGTCTTTGCATTGAGTCTTTTATACTATACCCAAACTCTCATGGACCAGCCAGCACATTTGGGAGGAAGCCTAGGGTCAGGAATTATGCTGTTCTCAAATATTTTTCTATTAAGAGAGGCTCACCACCTCGGCTAACATCAAAGCCCCTGGAGAGCACTAGAAACATATGGATAGATGTCAGGGCTCCCCCCTCAGGCCTCTGCATCAGAATCCCCAGGGGGTCAAGGCCCAGATGATTTTTCTGTCCAGTCAGAGTTGAGCACCCCTGTCTAACAAAGTTCCAACTTGCCACCTCAGTCTCATAAAAATCACGGTTGCACCAATAGACCACACCAAATACATCACCCAAAGAGAGTGACTTTCTCTCTGTTGACAATGTCCCAACCAAAGCATTCCTCCCCTGCCCCATTTACCTGGCTTGGGCCTCTTAGGAAAGTAAACTTGTCCGTTTGTCAACATTTACTCTGTCTGCCACCTTCAACGGAAGAGGGGGAAACTGTTTTCACTGTCAAACTCGTGTTTATACAAAGGATTTGTAGGCTTTCTCAGAGCTATGGAAAATCAATCACCCCCAGTTAACCTGTGCCCTTAATGAGGTGGTAGCTTTTCTCCTACCATCCTATCCATCAAGGATGACAGTACATGGCTCGTCAACTGGTAAGAATTCAGGTTGAAAATGATTTCATGCAGAAACCTGGGTAGATGGATGTTCAAAGTGTAACTCAATCTGAGAGAGTGAAGCCTGCTCTGCTGATTCTGTGGGACAACACTGGTGGGGTCCATCTGGGACAAATTCAGAAGAGACTAGTGAATGCAGAGGCACTTATGAGAAGTCAATGTTCTTACCAGCCCATTACACTTGCTCCAATCAACAGTACACCCAGTGTTATTTCCAAGGAAGGGCTATGCAATCCTGTGAGGTGGCTGGGCCTGCTCCTAAGGGAAAACAAATGTCCATCACAAAACCAGCCAACTTCAATTGTCTCAGCCATCATTGCAGGACTTTGGACATCTGAGCCACCAGGAACAGACACAATGAAAAGCCATTTGCTGTGCTCAGGAGGAAAAACAAATCTGATGACTGCCTTTGTCATTCAGAAGGACCCTTGGGGTCCGTGGGTCAATCAGAGAGGCAAAAAGCAGGCCTCATCTGAGAAACAGCTCCAGGGCCCCACACACCCTCTACCCAAGGCAGACTTGAAGTGCCGCTGCAGCTCCCACTATGTGCCCAGAGCTGAGCTGGACACGGAGAAGTAAGCCAAGGCCATAAAAGATCGGGCAACTGGCAATCCCTTTGCCGAAGCCTTGGGAGGGGCTCAAACTCCTCACAGGAGGAATGGAAGAATCTGAGTGAGGATGGCTCACAGCAGAAGGAATAATGATGATGATGAGAGATGTTTAATGTGTAGTTACTGTATGCCAGGAAGAGAGATTTACTAATTTTAACTCATTGAATCCTCCCAACCCAACCCTCCAAGTTAAGCTTTAAAATGGGGGCAATACTAGGACTCACCCCAGAGGATTGTCCTTGGAATCTCAATGAAATAATATCTAAAACACGGGTTCTTAACAAGGGGTCAATGGGCTTGAATTTAAATAAATAAAAAAAATCCTCATGGGGATATGTTGGTGCAGTATGATATATTTATTAAATAATACACAGTAGAGTGTGGACTTAGTAAGGGGTCTGTGGTTTTCACATGACTGACAAAGGGGTCCATGGAACAAAAAAGGTTAAGAACCCCTGATCTACAATGTGCTTAGAATGGTCCTAGCATGTGGTTAACACTCAACAAGTGATACATACTCATTATTATTATTGTCGTGAATATTACAACTGCTTTTAATAGCCTCCTTTTACAAATGGGGAAAGATACTCATTATTATTATTGTTGTGAATATTACAACTGCTTTTAATAGCCTCCTTTTACAAATGGGGAAAGAGCCTTGGAGAGGTTATAGAATTAACCTGAGGTCACAATGGCAGTGAGTGACAGCCAGCTTCAAAAGCTAGGTCCTGACAACACACCCAGCAGTCCCATGCATCTGTTTTTTGCTTCAACAGTGTTTGTACAGAACAGACCTGGGGACTATTACCCCTCTTCATCTTTAGACCACTCTCCAACTTCCTCACCAGCTGCAACCACTGGGGCCATCTTCTCAGCCATCTCCTCCTTCCAGGACCAGCTAACACTTTTTTTGTGGCTAGCTCCTCATTGTAGACCAACCACAAGCTCCCAGATGCATCAGAATTATTCCACCAAAGCGGAGGGCTCTGTCAACAGCCTGATCAACCTGCATCTGTGGGCCTCCTATACCTACCCTTCTCTGGGCCTTTCAATTGTGACCATGTGGCCCTAAAGGGTATGGTCCACTTCTTTTGCAAGCTGGCAAAGGAGAATTATGAGAGCATCAAGCATCTCTTGAAGATGCAAAATGAATGTGTGGCCACACCTTCTTCCAAGACATGCAGAAGCTGTACCAAGATGAGTGGGGTAAAACTCTGGATGCCATGGGGTAAAAGCTCTTCACTCTGATGAAGAGCCTGAACCAGGCCCTTTTGGATCTGCATGCCCTGCATTCTGCCAACATATACCCTCATCTCGCTCCCTGGAGAGCCATTTTCTATACGAGAAGACGAACCTTATCAAGAAGATGGCTGACACCTGACCAACCTCTGCAGGCTGGGCAACTGTCTCTTCGAAAGGTTCACCCTCAAACATGACTAGGAGCCTCCTGAGCCCAGAGGACTTTGGGGGCTTCTGCATTCCCCCAGCATCTAGGCTTCTGGAGCCCCTCCCTCCAGCCAGGAAGCATCTTTTTAACCAACCACCTTGCAGCTTTCTAAGAAGTCATAAACCCAGTGTAAACAAGGCTTTTTTGCAGAAAAAAAAATCTAGGCCTTCCCTGCTCTGAAGCCTGAGGTCTTCTTCACCAGGTTATGAAAGGGCTTACTCTGCTCTAGAAAAGTTTGGGGGCCACCATGGGAGCTATTCTTGGGTATCCTGCCTGTAAAGTACCATCGTCCTGATACTGTACCCATCTGCCTCTGCCGCTGTGCTCCACAAGGCACCCCAAGCTCTCCTGCTCTTTGGAAGGCGGCATCCCTGCTCAGAGCATCAGGCTGCGTCCCGGCCCTGTTTTTCAGGCCCCTCCTGGGGTAGCCACAGTGTGACACTCCACATCTCATCCCGTGATTGGCCATTTCCTCAGTGGTGCAGGGTAGATGGGACCTCTCACCTCCTGAAACTCAGGCTCTTTCCCTTCTTAAGCCCACTGAGCTGGACCCTTGCAGGACCTCACCAAGAGGCCCAGGGACCCTTACTCAGAAGTTCCTTTGTGGAGAGGAACCTATTCATTGCTCACTCCCCTAGTTGCATAAGGCTGATGCATTGGTTTTCTTGTTGCTGATGTAACAAATCAGCACAACTTAGTGGCCTAAAACAACACAAAGTGCTTTCAACATTCTGGAGGTTAGAAGCTCAAAAGAAGTCTCACAGGGCTAAAAGCAGGGCCAGTTTTTCTTGGAAGCTACAGGGGAAAAGCCATTTCTTGCCTCTTCCAGCTTCTGATACCACCTGCATTCCTTGGATCATGGCCACATTGCTCCATTCTCTGCTTCTGTTACCACATCATCTTCTCTCTGGCCATGACCTTCTTACCTCCTTCTTAATAAGGGCCCCTGTAAATACACTGGACCCACCAAGATAATGCATAATAACCTCCCCATTTCAAGACCCTTAACTTCATCACATCTACAAAGTACCTTTTGCCATGTAAGGTAATATAGTCATATATTCCAGAGATTAGGACAGGGAAATCTTTAGGGTCTATTTTTTCATATTCTAGAATAAACATGCCTTTATAATATTTAACCATACATTTACTGATGAATATTATGCTAGTTTTCAATTTTTTGGTGTTACAGTGTTATAACATTCTTGTGTCAGCAACTCTTTCTGCACTTGTGAAACTGTTTCTACAGACATTAAAAATGCAAATGCTGGCTTCAGATGGTAGGGACTCTAAAATGGTTATACTGATTATATTCCAAGCAACCAAAAATGAAAACGCTGTTTTCCCACATTCTTGTCACAGATGAATATCATATATATGCTAAATATTTGCTAATCTAACAAGTGAATTTTTTTAAGTTTTTATCTGCATGTCTTAAAATGCTTCCTCAAGCTGATCTTCTAAATCATTAATTTTTAAAAAAATTTTATTGTAGTAACATATATACAACATAAAATTTCCCATTTTAACCACTTTCAAATATATAATTCAATGGTGTTCATTCCATTCACGATCTTATGCCACCATCACTATCAAGCTTAACAGAGCTGGATTCCTGGGCTTCTTTATTCATTCAACATGTATGCACTGTATTCCAGCCAAGCCTCTGCACTGCACTAAGACCTAGGGACTGTTTCCATGGGCTCAAAACAGCTACACCTATTTACCGGGGGCCCCCATGTTCATTTACTTCTTGAGGTTAGAAGAGACAGATGACCATGTGATGGAGGCAGCGAGTCACCATGAGAACACTATAGACTTCGGAGAAAGCGTGGCCTGCTAATACCTTAATTTTGGGCTTTTAGCCTCCTTATCTGTGAGACAACAAATTCTTGTTGTTTAAGTCAACCAGTCTATGGTATTTGTTATAGCAGCATTGGCAAACTAAGAGTGCTACAAAATGAATTTGAAATTCTATCAACAATTGACTTAGGATTACAACTTTATTATTAAAAATTTAGTAGTTGAATTTTAAAAGTTTGACATTAATGTGCTGAATCAGTAATTTCTCAGCATTATCCAAGGCCCAGCAGTCACTATGGTGAATATTTGGGACGCTTTGGACTGAGGTAGTGGAGGAACAAGATTTTCTTTGGCTGGCGGTGCTACTACAGGGGCCACTGATACTGATGTTGTTGCTACATTAGGGAATTGTTCTTATCCAAGAAAGACTGACCAAAATAAAGCCTCCATTGGCTCAAAATTAAAATGGATTCTTATAAAGTCTGTTTTTTATGGTTTGATTCATCAGAATAAAATGTAGTTTGGGTACCACGCTTTTCTCATATTCTCTTATTTTCTTCATATTTTTTATATCCTTTATGTCTAGACTGAAGATGTTTTATTATGGATGTTGGAGTTTTTTGTCCCCTTTGAGATGGCAAAGTTGGCATTTTTATGATTTTAACTTATCTTCAGAAAAGATAAAACATTCCAAATCAGACTTTTTCTCAAAAGACGCAAGGCCTAAATGAGAATTAAATGTCTAAAGATTAAATACAGTTCCTAAAGGTTAAGTAACAATTATTTAGCATGTTACAAATAGTAGTATACCAAATAATTCTAGAAGCATTAGCATTATAATTTAATCTAATCTCTATCTTATTATTCTGCCTTATATTATAATTTAAGCTTTTAATAACATTCATTGGCTCAGTGAAGATATAGATTTGTTCTTAAAGTTATCTAACCAACCATCTATATTAGCTATCAAACTATTTATTTATTAACTATTTGAAAGATATAGCCATTGTTTTATATTTGAAATTAATAACTTTTATAGCCATCATTCATTATTATAGCATTTTGCAATAACAAATATCCAATATACATTTTGCTCTAGTAGACTGATAGAATTTCAATGTATAAAGCACATGAAGGAGAATCTTCACTCCAAGTTATATCTAGCTTGCTTTCATTTCCTCTATTTGAAAGTGCATTTCCTTCAGGTATGAACAATGAGTTCAAGTGACACATCTTGTCTGTGTTTCTGACTGTTCCACTGGTTACACTAAGTGATAACTTGCAGGGTCACAGGATCATAGATCCCACAGAGGTACACAGGTGCCAGAGGCCACACTGAAGCAGGAGTTGGCCAGTTGGTCCTTCAAAAGGCTGCATCAAAGGCATAGCCAAATATCATATGGAGGCTAGGTGAATGAAGGAATTAATCAACCATTGCATTTATCAAATTGTATTGCAAGTATCTGTTTGCTTATCTGTTATGGATTGAAAGTGTCCCCCACAAAGTAATGTTCAAGTCCTAACCCCCAGTCCTGTAAATGTGAACTCATTTGTAAAAGTATCTTTAAATATCCTATTAAGATGAAGCCTAACAATCAAGGTGGGCCTTAATCCAGTATGACTGTTTACCTTTTAAACAGAGGAAATCTGGACACTGTAGGAGGAGTTGAGGAGGCAACAGATGGCCATGTGATGGAGGCAGAGATTGAATTATGAATTGCAGGGCAATCACCATCAGAATGTTACTTCTAGCCTCCAAAACCGTGAGGCAATAAATTCCTGTTGTGTAAGCCTACTAGCCTATATATTTATTATAGCAGCTCTAGCAACTAAGACACCAGCATTGCAAGATAAACTGTAAGTCCATTGAGGGTCAGATTTGTATCTGATTCACTTTGGTATCTCTGTCTCCTAATGGAGAGCCTGTTTAGCGCATAGTTGGTAGAACCGAATTGTCTGTCCCCACTGGAGGCTTCCAAGGGGTCAGCTGCTTTTCCAGGCTGCACCAACTTCCAACACCCTACTATATCCAAACTCTCAGGGGCCCAGGCCTCTGCTCCCAGGTCCTGCCATGGCCCTGCTCATCATGTTTAGCCCTTAGGGCACAGACCTGTCATGCTGAAGGTCCTGGCAGAGCTGCTGCCCCCTTTTGCCCATGGGCATAGCTAAATCTCAAGGAGCTAGAGCCAGGGTTTGTGTCTTATTGAATGGTGGAAGAAATAACCTTTGCTCTGAATTCAGAAAGGAATCAAGCTGCCTGTGTAGATTCCCCCAACCCCCACCAGGAAGTTGGAAATCCTTTAAAATAGTAGCAACATGAAAGAGTATGAATTTTGGCACTGGTTCAGATTGAGTTTGAACCCCACTCTACCACTTAAGAGCTATGTGACCAAGGACAAATGACTTAACCTTTCTGTGCCTCACTGTCCTCATCTGTAAAGTGGGGGTAATTCCACCTGTCTTGCAGAGCTAATTTGAGGGGTCATTGACATAATACATACTGAGCGCCTAGCACAGCTCCTGGCATACCTAGGAGGGGCTTAGTAAATGCCAGGTCCCTTTTTCCTCTACCAAAGTCCTTCTCCTTACTGGCCTCCTCTTCTGTCTTTGTCTCCATACCTGGCAAATCGCCCTGCTCACATATAGATTTCACACACCCTTTGGCAGTAATACACCACTCAATCCACACTTGTAACTTATTGTCATTGTTATTTACCCAATTAGATCATAAGTTCTATGAAGGGAGAAGCTTCATCTCACACAAATCCTGTTTTTGCTAATTGATCCCCAAAACACCCCCACAACACCATACTATGTTTACTGAAGTCTCAGTGAAGGCCCAACTGATTTAAATATATAACTCATAATTGGATGATAACAGTTTCCTTTCATAAAACAAAGTCCTTTCATCCTCAACCCCAATATGCTCAAGGACAAGGGATCCACATATGTTAGGGTTCTGAGCACCAGAGAGTGGGGAACCAGGTGAGTCATCCATCAGAGGGCCACGTCTTGGGCTGTCCAAAGGCTACACGGTGGCTAGTCAGGAATCACAATGTCTTACAGGCATCATAATAATGTACTGGAAAATGTTGGAGATGCAAAGTTCCAGAATTAAATCCCCACTCTGCCATTTTTTGTATGATTTTAGCAAGTGAGTTAAACTCTCAGTTACAACATGGTGGCTGTAATACCTACCTCATAAAATTATGGCAAGGATTTGATGAACTAATATACAGATAAAGCAGCAGCAGTAGAGCACAGCAAAGCTGGGGCACTGGAGTTGGTTCAAATCCCAACTCTCTGCTACCTGATGTCTTATATCAGGCAAGTTGCTTACTGTGCTTCAGTTTCCTCCTCTGTAAAATTAGGATTATAATAGGACCTGCCTCTTGGGTTGCTGCAAGATTGAATGAGATAATACATAGATAGTGCTTAGAACAGGTCCTGAAATGGAATAAAGCTCAATATATATTAGTTATTATCACATAACAGGCCTACCTTAGTCTCTGGCCTTTTTTCAGCACTCAATGAATGGCAGCTACTGTTGCTCATGTGGGTGGTTGATTGATTTAAGAACAGGGAAAAAAGACTGTACCCTGAGCAAAAAAATTTGTGGCTAAGAAAGTTTATGTGGAAACAAAACCTGACATTTTGTCCTACCAATGTTATGAATAAGGATGCACAGTGCCTTCCCCAGTCAGAGTTAAAAACACTCAAACTTTGCACCCCAAAATTAATAAAAAAGATAGGATTGCTCTGTCTGATTCTGCTCCCCAAAATAAATGTAACTGAGCATTTCTATAAGCATGAACTCATATCAAAAACAGGTTCCTGATCTTTGCAGTGTTGATAGCTGAAAATATGTCACTACCTTTTGGCATATAACGATCGTTTAAAAATGCTGCTGTTTTCCCACCATGAATGTACACAGATACACTTTGTAACCTTGATGATCTTGTGGTTTCATCCTTTGAATATCTTTTCTGTTTTTTATTTGGTGAGTGGTCCTTTTGAATTCTCACTCTCTTGAACCTTTTGCAAATCACCTTCTTTTCTTTTCCAAGTGCTTTGTTTCTTAGTCTTCCATTGACAAATATGAAATGAATAGCAGCCACTTTAATATTCATCTTCTCCAGTTCTGAGTTTGCTGACCAAGATGTTACCCAAGGATGAAGCTTTTATAAAACTGTTGGTGACCAAGATGCAAGTGTTGGAAGGAGTGTGGCAGGGAAAAGTAAAGAAGGTTCCAACTTGGTACATCCGCCCCTTAGATGAAAATGGATCATATTCTACATCTGACAATTAATGTGGAAGAGCATGTTAATCCTTCAACAAGGAGCTATGGTCACATGGGCATGGAGCTAACAAAAGCTTTGTTGATTAGGACTAGTTAAAGACATTCCCATCTGAATTTCTAGATCACAGGGCATGGTTTGCTCATTTATTTTAAAGAAATATATTTTCTGTCATTTTTAACATAAGCTAGGTTAACAAAGTTCACTAAAGACATTTCCAATAATGGTTTGGAGCAATCCTTAGAGGTTTTATTGTCATGGCTAGATAGAATGATTTTCAATCAGTGTAGATATAATTTGAACACAAAATAGAAACTTTGAAAATATTTGGGAGTTTTTAAAAATAGTTTCTTCTTTTAATAACTTAAATATTTCCCATAGCATTATTAACTTCTCAACCACAATAAAGATATAGTTTCCTATTCAAAACTGAATTTTAACCAAGGTCCTGCTTGAATATTAAAAAGACCAAATTTGTAGAGTAAAAATAGTATTAGGATCCCACCTGATCAAGATGGTGGAGTGAGAAGCTTCAGGGCTCCATCTCTCCACAGACGCTTTGAACAACTAGCAAGAACTTGCAGACACATCTTTCTCAAAGCTCCAGAAAAGAGTTAAAGGATTGAAAAAATATGGAGAGCACCAAATCAAGAAAAAGGCTACTTAAAAGGGGTAGGATCTCGTGGTGCCCTGGCTGGCCCTACCCCCACCTCTCACTAGCTCCATGTGGAGCCAGCCAGTGCTCCCACTGCAGATTCCTGGTCCAGGTTCAAAGGGAGCAGAGTGACCATCATGCACATCCTGAGCACATATATATCTGGCACAATCTGACTGGTAGTGGCTGTCCCAGATAAGAGCTCACAGAGTTCTCCTACAGAATGCTGACTTCTCCTACAGAATGCGGTGGGTGAGCAGTCAAGTTGTGGCTGTTTAGGGCAAGGGACTGCTGACTGGAGGACACAGAGTGCAGTGCCCAGGACCATGAAGAAGCTATTTCCTAGGGAAGAGGGACATTTGTATCTGTATAAATGGGAGAATTCCTACGGCCACATGCCTGTCCAAGACAAGAAGCATGTGCAGAAAGGATCAGGGAGGCCCCTATGCTTTAGCTTGAAGCTATTCTCCAAACTGATTGTATGCATAACCCTGAAAGACAGCACTTGCACAGGTCAGTCCTCAAAGACTGGGAAAGGTATTTTCTTCCCTTTTTTTTTTGGTTAGCCCTTGGCTTTCAAGGAAAGCTCTCTCTTAACACACTAGCT
>JAQZBX010000324.1:95142-118551 GCA_029593785.1 Cabassous unicinctus
AAAAAAAAAAAAACTTTCATTTTTATAAATGGACCATTAGACCAAAGAGACATGGCTGCAAAAAGAGCTAAAGGAAAACATGGTCATAGAAATAAAGAAAATCAGGAAAACGGTAATTGAATGCAAAGAGAATATCAATAAGAGATAGTCATTACGAAAAGGAACAAAACAGAGCTGAGGATCACAGGGACAGAAAACAGAACTCCTTAGAGGAGTTCAACAGTAGATTGGAGCTGGCAGAAGAAAGAATCAATGAACTTGAAGATAAGACCACTGAAATCATCCAGTCTGAGGAGCAGAGAGAAGGAAGAATGCAGAAAAGTACACAGAGCCTAAGGAACCTGTGGGACACATTCAAGTGTACCAATATACACTTATGGGAGTCCCAGAAGGATAAGAAAGAGAGAAAGGTGCAGAGAGAATATCTAAAGAAATAATGGCTAAAGTTTTCCCAAACTTAACAAAAGACATTCATATTTACATCCAAGACATTCAATGAACTCCAAACAGGATAAACCCAAATGCATTCCCACTATAGCATATTATAATCAAACTGCTGAATGCCAAAGATAAAGAGAGAATTCTGAAAGCCACAAGAGAGAAGCAACATGTCACATACAAGCCTCAATAAGATTAAGATTAAGTGACAATTTCTCATCTGAACCATGAAGGCAAGAAGGCAGTGGGATGATATATTTAAAATGCTGATAGCAAAAATTACCAACCAAGAATTCTACATTTGGCAACACTGTCTTTCAAAAATGAGGGCGAGAATAAGACAGTTTCAGATAAACAAAACTGAGGGAGTTCATCACCACTAGACTGGCCCTACAAGAGATGTTAAAAAGAGTTTTGCAGGTTGAAAGAAAAGACACTAGACAATAGATAGACGTCACATGAAGAAATAAAGATCTCTGGTAAGGATGACAACGTGGGTAAATATAAATGCCAGTACTGCTGTATTTTTGGTTTGTAACCCTACTTTATACTTCCTACAGGATCTAAAATGCAAATGCATAAAATGTAATGATAAATCAGTGGTTTTGGACCTATAATGTATAAATATGTAATCTGTGACAGAATTTACATAAAGGTGGGAGGACAGAGGGATATAGGAAAATAGTTTGTGTGTAATATTGAAATTAAATTGCTACAAACCAAATGAGATTGCTATAGATTTAGAATGTTAAATGTTAGCTACATGGTAACTATAAAGAACATATTGGAGAATATGCAAGTTCAGAGAAAGACAAATTAGAGTACAGGTTGCCAGGGGAGATGGGCAGGGAAAATAGGGAATTAATGCATAATGGATGTAGGTTTCTGTTCGGGGAGATGGGAAAGTTTTAGTAATGGAAGGTGGTAAGGATACTGCAACATAGTGAATGTGATATATCCCACTGAATGGTATGCTTGGGTGTGGTTGAGAAGGGAAAATTTCTGTTGTATATATAGTCCCACAATAAAAATGAAAAAAAAAGAGCAACTAAGAGGCAATGACAAATGCATACATGATCCTAGATGGGATCCAACAAGGGAGGAAAAATGGCTCAAGAATGCATTATTGGAACATATGAAAAGTTGGAATGTAGACTGTAAACTTTATTTCAATGTTAAATTTCTTGAACTAGATAACTGCATTTAAGGTGGTTACATAAGTGAATATCCATGGTCTTAGGAAATGTACTTGGCAGTATTATGTGTACAAGGACCATGATGTATATAACCTATACTGAAGTGTTCAGAAAATGGATTGACAAATAGACAGACAAATAGATAGATGGATAGATAGAATGATATGGCAAATGTGACAGAATGTTAAAATTGATGAATCTGGGTATCTATGGGGGGTTAGAGGAATGTTGGAGCTTTCTTTATAAGGTTTGTATTATTTTTATAACTGTCTTGTAAGTTTGAAAGTATTTTGAAATATACAGTTAATAATAATAATATTAGCTGACATTTATGAGAGCTTACTTTGTGCCTAGTCCCATGCTAAGTTGCTTATCTGCATTATTGCATTTATTTTTCACATTTACCCATGAGGTAGTATAACTGAGATGCTCAATTTTAGTTGGAGAAAGTATCATCATGGATCAAACAAGATGTATATGGCTGAGTAGGTATTTGAGCCCCAAACTGTCTGATCCCCCAATCTTTCTGCTATACCACTCCCCTTGGACAGTTTTTCTCTATTTATTCTTTCAGTTATTCAGTCAACTTATATTTTTGAGCACTTACTATGATTAGCACTGTCCTAAGTGCCAGGGACATAGCAGAGAATGAAACAGAGAGATAGCCGGCAGGGAGTTTACATTTCTGGGTTGGGGGTGGGTGGGCAACAGAAACAAACAAATAGTAAAATGCACAGTGTGTCACATGGCGATAAGTGCTGGTGGAGAAAAATAATAAAGCAGGAAAGATGAATAGAGGTTATTGGGGGCAGTGGAAACGTCACCAAATTGTAAAGAGGGTGAACAGGCTTCTCTCTTAAGCAGAGACCTGGAGGAGGGGAGAGAGTGAATCTTGGGCCCACTGTTCTTAAGGAAATTGCATTTCAGGCAGAGAGAACAGCAAGTGCAGCTGCCCTGGAGCAGGAGGCTGCTGGGACTGCTCCAGGAGCACCAGGCAGGTCTTTACCACTGGGGCAGGGTGACCTAGGGCAGTGGTTCCCCTAGCATGGTGGTCCTCAGACCAACAGCATCAACTGGGAACTTAGAAATGCAAATTCCCCAGCCCCACCCAGACCTACTGAATTAGAAATGTTGGCGTGGAGCCCAGCAATCAGTGTGTTCTCTTTTATTTTGAAATAATTTAGATTGAGAGAAGAGTATAAAGATGATTCAGATTTTCCTTACACCCTTCACCCAGCTTCCCCTCATGCTACTATCTTATATAAAAATGGCATATATTTCAAAACTAATACATTACCATGGGTACAACACTATGAACTACACTGAAAACTCTGACAATCTGTCATTTAACAAGCTCTCCAAGCGATTCTGATGCCCATCAGAGTTTGAGAACCACTGATCTAAGGGCATACTAATAGGAGATGAGGTCAGGGAAAGTGTGGGGGTTTAGATCTTGTAGGGTCTTATAGGCCATTGCAAGGCCTTGGGATTTTCCTCTGCATGAGATGGGAAGCCATTTTAGGGTTTTGAACTCAAACAACATGTTCTCAATGTGGTATCACCTGACCACCCTATTTTAAAATTGGAATGGCTCTTCCCTATCCCTGTTCCCAACTCTGCACTCTGATGCCCCTTTCTTGCTTTATTTTTCTTCCTTGGTCCAGTCTTCCTTTTCCTTATTTATTATGCTTACTGTATTATTCTCTGTCTCCTCTAGCACTACAAGGGCTGGAGTCTTTGTTTCATCCACTGACATATCCCCAGCACCTAAACACAGGACCTGGCATATAGTAAGGGCTCAACAAATATTTGCTGTGTGAACAAAAGACCTAGGAAGAAAAATAAAGAAAGGAAGAAATACACTAAACTGACATTCATTTTAAAGGCTTGCTCTAGCTTCTAGTTAAAGAACAGACCAGTAAGAGGTGGGAAGCAGGGATAGAAAGAGGGAGAACAGTTTAGAGATGACTGCAATATGCAAGAGAGAGAAGATGGTAGATTGGATGAGGCCTGGGTGAATATGGGGTTTTGTGTCTTACACATGTTGGTTGAACACGACATCAACATTTGAAAAATACCTTAGTTGAGAAGAGTTCTAGAGCATAATTTGTAAAGATAAATCTATTTCTTATTTTAAAAATGAAAAACAAACTCCAGTATTTGGTTATTTTAAAAGAACTTCCTGTGCACGTGCAAATATCCAGCTTTTATCTCTATTAAGACATGCAGACTTTATTATTACAAACTTGATGTTTAACTTTACCATCAAAGGAAGTAGGTGGCTAGAACTCAAGTTCAAGAATATTAAACACTATTCACAATATGCCCCAGACTTAAAATGCTTTATTTAATATTGAATAGCCTAGCTCACAAAAGATATACTCTTTCTTCCAGAAATAGGGCAAGGTTTTAGGGGCCTATTGAGATAATATCCCACAGGTAGGATGACTCCTTAAGAGGCAAAGAAACAGCATGGGGCCTGACACCCACAGTCTGGCTTCTAAACTTAATTCTGCTTTGTGTTACCTATATGGCCTTGGACAAGTTACTCAACTGCTCTGGGCCTGAATTTCTTCATCTAATTTTCACTGATAATAGTGCCTGGCTCTTTGCATGTGTATCAGAGTGCAGAACTATATGATTTCCATTTTAATAAGGGAGCCTGCTATGTAGTTGCCATCTGCTTCTATCTCTAATAGGGAAGACTGCAAGTCATTTTCTAGGAAATCATTTTTGTTCTTGGAAGAATTCTTCAAAGGTCCCTTTTTACTATGTAGGTATAAAATGAAAAGGGCCCCATTATTCTGCAGGAAATGCTCGATAGGATGGCTTCTTGGCTTAGAAAAGCCCACTCCTTCCCAGCCCCTTCCAATTTTGCCTGAGGGTAAAGGAGACCATAGGAGGAGAAGATTGGAGGGGCCAGCCCCTTCTCTTTGGAGGTTCCACACTGCAAGAACTTCAGCAGGTGAATGGAGGTGCAATGGACTAAGGTCAGCTGGAAGGAAAGGACTCTCTCAGGGGCCCAGGAAGGAGAAGCCACACATATGCTAGTTATTATCATATAGGAAAGAGCAGTAATCACTAACATTTAAACTGCTTCACAGTTTACCAGGCATTGTCGCATATCAATATTGTCTCCCTGGTGGTTTGATCTGATTTCTTAGCCTGAGGAATCCATGCCCCCATCCACAGAGCACCTAGGAAAGATTTCCCTGGGATCCTATTCAAGGAATGCCCTAGTAGATGTCCAGCATCCATGGATTCAGATACTAGTATACCAGCTTCTCTACCCCACTTCTTGCCCCTTATTCTTTCTTCTCACCCTCTTTCATTATCAACCACTCATCCTCTGCCCCCCCCCCATTATAATTCTGCCTAAGTCCTGTCAGTTCAACCTTATTTACTTTTTCCCTAGGTTTCAATGGCCTGGTCTACTCCCTGGATGACACATTCACCTCTCCTCCTTAGCTTGAAGATTTTATATTCACATCCTTCTAGCTACTTTCCTGTCACCTCACCCTGGACCTCAAAACCTCCCCTTGAGTATATCACCCCATACACAGCTCCCCACAACTTCATGGGCAGAACCTGAATAATTCATTCCATTTTACAGATAATGAACCTGCCAAGATCATAAACCAACCAAACAGCATCGCCACAATGTAAACCCCGGCTTGTGGAACCCTTCGACAGCTAAATCTGCACTCTTTCCCCATACCACTTCACCATTGACACGTGTAAGCATATTGGCAACATCCGGCCATGGGATGCATTTATCAAATATGGGCTATTTATTTGTTGGAAGAGGGTTTCATCACATTCTTCTCTCCTGGGTGACACCCTACCCCACAGTCGAGGCCACAGTGGTTCTTTTCTGGGTGATCTGGGGAGCAGCAGTAATAAAGTCATTTATCTTAACCCAAATCAGAACCAGTAGGCCAAGAGATGTGGCTGCAAAAAGGCCAGCAGCAGTCTGAGTAAGAAGAAATGGCCCGAGGGCCCAGAACCTGCCAAACAGCTGACCAGTGAAATCTAAATTGGCAACAAGGCCTAGTCCCCATTTCAAAGAGGAAATGAAAACCAGGCTTTCTGGGAGGGCAGGCCTTAATCAAAAGGGAGGCTATGCCTGTAACCAAGGCAACATGCAAACACCAACTCCTCCTTTCTCCGGATTTCTTCCCTAGTGGCCAACTTCCAAACAGGCCTCCTACACTCATATAGCTCAGAGAGGGGTGTAAAGAGAGGATGAAGACATTTTATCATTCCATGAGAAAATCCCAAAGGTTTATGATGCTCCCACCAAAGGAAAAAACAAGATAAAGAAAAATCGTTAGAGTTGCTTACATCAGCAGAGAGACTTATATAAAGAAAATAGGCAGCCATTTAAGGTCATGATGATCTTTCTAGGATTAGAATTAAAAAAAAAAAATCATATAAAAATAGTCAACAATATCTTACCTTTATGTAGAATGCTGCAGTTTACAGAGTGCTTTTACATACATTATTATCTTGTAAGGTAGTTCTTAGCCTTCATGTGACATTGACAGAGGAAGAAAACAAGGCCCAGGCAGTTTAAGTGACTTACTCAAGGACTGGTGCATAACACAGAGTTTCCAACAGAGTCAGCACTCAGAAAATATTTGTTAAATGAATGAACATGGCTTATGTCAGAACAGATCTTAAATTTAAAATTTCTGAATCCAAGTTCAGAGTCTTCCTGTTCTGCTTCATAGTAGTTGTACTGAATTCATGTAGGGGCCTCAGTGTTTGATTCACCAATTCAGCGAATCCCCATTGAGATCCCACTATGTGCCAGGCTCTGTGTGAAACACTAGACCTAGTCATGAAAAAGGTGCAGCCCTTCACGGAGCTCACACCTGGAAAACTGTAGTGGGGTAGGCAGGACACAGAAAGAAACAGATGAAGAAAGAGTTGAACATATAAATTCAGAGTGTGAGAAAAGCTCTGAAGGGTGATGTGCCAGGACGTAACTGGGCAGAGGTGTGTGTGGTGCTTACAGGGGCCTCTGAAGAGTTGATATTGGGCATCGTGGCTAAATATACAGCAAAGCACCATTAAGCAATATTTTTGATAACCATAAGCTTCAATATAAGTACATTTTTAGAGAGCTTGGATAATTGTTATAATACTATCTGTTTAGATGGAAATTTTCAATAAATACTGTATACTTCTCTGCTTTATTAGCAGCTCACTGAGGTGTAGAGGACTGTCAGGCCCTGTGCTTGGTAGTCACATTAAATGATGATTCAGCTGTTGCTTTTGGTCTGTCAATTCTCATTTCTTAGTGAAGCCAACTCTCATATTTTTAATCTGATGCAAACTATGACCCAGAAGGAACTAATTGCTAATATATTAAAGGCAATACTCTTTGGAAAAACTGCTTTCAATTATTCCTAAGAAGGAGAAGGAAGAAGAACAGGAGAAGTAGGCATATATCCTTTATTTTTGGAGCAAATTACTTAAAATGACACAACATGTTAATAACAGAACCAAGGCTAGAAAACAGTATCTCAACCAAGTTCAATGCTCTTTCTAATCTAGACCACATGAAATCTGTTCAGCTTCAGTTCTCTCATCCATATAAAGTAGAAATGTCCCCCACCAAATCTGAGGTTATTTCTAGCTTTAAAATTCTATGATGGAAGGACTTTCACTTGCAGCCAGGATGCAGTAAAAGGAACCAGATACACCCTCCTGTCTCAAACAAGCAAAATCTCCAGGCAGAAATATATGAAATAGCGATTTTTCAAGACACTGGACATCAGGCAAAGGGTAGTGATCTCTGAGAGATGGGAAACAAACATGGTGAAACATATGATTTCCCTAGCTTACTATCTTGTAATAGCTTCTGGGCCATGGCACAGGGAGGGGTAAGAATTTCCTGAGTTGAAGAGACAGAGCTGAGAGTCTGTGGAGATCAAGGAAGCCAGAGATCACAGGACAGAGTACTGGAGAGGAGAGTTCTACAGAGAGAGAACTCTGGAAGTCTGCAGACGGCCCTCCTTAAGTATTTAGAAGAATTCTGGCTGGCTCGTACAAGTGTGGAAACTATAGAAGGCCAGGAAAAGAAACACCTAAAAGTACCAGAGGGACTAGCACACAGCTCTCACACAGGGCAGGGAAAAGGGTCTATTCCCAAGAGCCAAACTGGAAAACTCCATTCATGGGGAATTGGGTGGATTGCTTAGAAGGGCACTGCCTCAGGACTGTGGTATAATTAGCCCTAGACAAAGAGTTGCCCTGACCACACCTTTTTAAATAGATCTTAAAAGTAAACTCAGAGGATCAGACTATTTCCAAATAACTTAACTGTTTCCCAGAACAAAGCTCAAGAATATCCATAGGAATACAAAAATGTCAAGCAACGAACAAGGTAAAATTCACAATATCTGGCATCCAATCAAAGATTAGAAGGCATGCAAAGAAGTAGGAAATTCAACACAAGACGAGGAGAAAAATCAACCAATCGAAAGCAAACCACAACCGACAATGATGTTAGAATTAGCAGACAAGGACATTAAAATAGTTTCTATAACTATATTCCATATGTTCAAGCACTTAAATAGAGCTGTGGAAGGCATAAGAAAAAGACCCAAACTGAACTTCAAGGTATAAAAACTACAAAGTCTGAAGTGAAAAATCATTGAAGAGGATTAACAATAGATTAAATATTTCTGAAGACAATATTAGTGAATTTGAAGTATAGTAAGAAAAACTAACCAAAATGAAACACATACGAGAAAAAATAATGAATTATTTGAAGAAATTATCTGAAGAAATAATAGGCAAAAATTTATGTTCAAAATATGATGAAAACTATAAATCCACAAATTCAAGAAGATGAATGAACACTAAGCACAAGAAAAATGGAAAAAACTACATTGAGGCACATCATAATCAAAATCCTTAAAGCCAGTGACAAAGAGAAAAATATTAAAACAGCTAGAGAAAAAGAACGTTACAGAGAAACAAAGAAAAGGATGACAGCAGACTTATCTTTGAATGAAAGGGCGAAGACAGTGGATCAACATATTTAAAATTTTGAAAAAAAGAATTTGTCTGCCTAGAATTCTTTCTCTACCATAAATATCTTTCAAAAACAAAGGTGAATACAATGGAATATTATTTGGCAATAAAATGGAATAAAGCACTGATGCATGCTACAACATGGATGAATCTTGAAAACATTATGCTAGATGAAAGAAGCTAGTCACAAAAGAGCACATGCTGTATGATTCCATTTATGTGAAATTCCCAGAATAGGCAAATGTAAAGAGACAGAAAGTAGATTCATGGTTTCCTATGTCTGGGAGGGTTAGAGGAAGGGGAGAATGGGGAGTAACTTCTAATGGGTATGGGCTCTTCTTTTGGGGTGATGAAAATGCTCTGAAATTAGATTGTGATGATGGCTGCAACTCTGTGAATATACTAAAAACCACTGAATTATACTCTTTAAATGGGTGAATTTTACTGTATGTGGATTATATCTCAATAAAGCTTTTTAAAAAAACAAAGGCAAATTCAGCTGCAGCAGCCCTGCACTACAAGAAATGTTAAAGGAAGTCCTTCAGGCAAATGGAAAATAATACCAGATGGAAATACGGATCTACACAAAGGTAACTCCATGGGAATACATTGTGAACACTTTTCCATATTCATAATGTTACTACAAATGAATATTTATCAACTATAAGTTTTTTCCTCCTAAGGATCCACCAACCTAAGGATCCACCCTCATTACTTAAACCTGATGAAGTAGGAGTGGCTGGGATCCAGCACACAGATGAGGGATTGGCCTTACATAAGGGGAAGACAACACTTCTTTCACTGTAACAGTGAAAGGATATGTGCAGAAACCGGTGAATTGCAAAAGAAATGCTTTCTTTTGCTTTTTCTTTTTATTGGAGGTAAGAACAAGCATGGGATGGGGAAAAAAAAAAAAAAAACAGAAAAAAAGTCAGATCTTCCTTTCTAGAGTCAAGTTCAAAGAAAAAAAAATGCCAACAGCTTGCAAGGACTTTCATGGGTAAATCTAACCTGAACCACCCAGAATCACCAATAATCTAAAAAGAAAAGTGCCCTACTCAAGCCTACAGATAACTTAGATTTTATATAAGTAGTTATTTAGAAGAGTTATAGGAGGTAAAACATCTAATTGTATCTAGGTATTTGCATAGCTTTAAGTGTTGCTCTGTTTGTGGAGAAGTCTGTTAGACACCACCTTAACCAAACCATCAAGATTAGCATCACCCAGTAATAAGATATATCGACATCATGTACCACGTGGTGGGATGTAGTGAGAAGGGCACAACACTACACCTGTGGTATTTTTGCCAAGATGAATAAAAACTGACCAGCAGTCTTCATAAGGTCATGGAGGACAAGGAAAAATCGAGGATCTATCACAGTCTAGAAGAGACAAAGGGAACATGACAACTAAATGCAATATGGGATCCTGGATTTGATCCTAAAAGAGAAAGAGCATTTTGCGAAAACTGAGGAAATTTAAATTACATCTGTAGTTTAATTAAGAGTTTTGTTTCAATGTTAATTTCTTGGTTTTTACAATTGTACTGAGGAAGTAAAATCTAACGGGAAATTAGATGAATGGTATACAGGAACTCTTAACTATTTTGCAACTTTTGTGTAAATCTAAAATTTAGTTTTTTAACAGCATGATTTATCACACAATCAGGTGGTCAGCAACTTCAACTATCTGGAACAGAGCTGGAATCCTGAAATTAAGTGAAAAAGTCTCAGAGCACAAGAAAATTAGTCATCATAAAGCCCATGCCATTTTAAGATCTCCATGCCAGGTTGTTGTGGGGCTTAAGTGAGATCATGGATGTAACGTGTCTAAGATGGCCTAGGCTGGGCCATCAATAAATGGTAGACCACCTTCTGTCACACAGGCAGCCCTTGCCCAAAAAGCACTGGAAGTCACAGTGCACCAGCCTGTAAAAACCTAGGTTTTGGGGTTTTTTTTGCATTATTTCTCCTTCATTCATTCTTTCAACAAGTATTTACTCAGCAACCACCCTCCAATCAGCCACCTTTTTGTTAGTTCACAAGAAGTTTTTATCCCAGTTCTTCTTTTGTAAAGGGTCAGAGAGTAAATATTTTAGGTGTTGTAGGCCACAGGAACTCTGTCTTAACTACTCAACTCCTCCATTGTAGTGCAAAAGCAGCCATAGAAAATACACAAATAGGCATGGCTGTGTTCCAATAAAACTTAATTTATATATATTTTTAAAAGGTGGTGAACCAAATTTGGCCCATAGATTGTAGTTTGCTGACCCTTGTCCTACACAATCAGGAAATAAATGAATATTTTCACTGGCTTAATAGGGAGAATATAATCTCATCTAAAACTCCAAAATGGACTTCTTCAAAACAAAATAAAATTTGAAAATTGTTTAGTTTTCAAACTAGGTCATAATTTATCACAGACATGTTCTTCAGAATTTCTCATTTTCAGATGAATGTTTGCCTTTATTTACTTTTTATTATTATTTTTTAGGAGGCACTGGGGATTGAACCCAGGACCTCATACATGGGAAGCAGGCACTCAACCAACTGAGCTATACACACTCCCCAAAGGTTTGCCATTAGAAGTTTCTTTTTATATCTAAAAAAAATTTAAGATCACTCAAACTATCAAGCAAAGGCATGCATGCAACCAGAAGTTAGCCTCCAGAGGCTTCCCTGACCCTTGACCCTTTTTGGGATTCCAAATCAGCATCTGAAACTGGTCTTTGTTCTTAGATATTATGCTTTAAACGCAGCTTAGTAAAGCTACAATTACAGATTCCAAATGGGCATTATCATCACTGCTTTTGAAAGGGGTTGTTTTAGAGAGTATGGAATGACTCTGAAAGTGAACAAGCAAGGCAACAGTTAGTAATCTGGTGTCTAAATTACCTTTCCTCGGGGGAGGAGAGTGGTTTCCGAAATCTGTCTCAATGACACAACTTGACTTGAGTTACCTGCCCTGAAAGAATCTGAAATGTTCTTGCCTTAGGAAACAATGAGGCTTCTTCTCTGTGGTCCAGGCCATGAAGCTCAAAGGGGATGCTTGCCTTTGTTGGCAACTCTTCCATAGAGCAACCACTTCTCTCAATGTCAGTTTTCTCCTTTTTAAAGGGAGCTAGTACCAGGAGCTAACAGTGTTTCCTAAACCTTAGTTACTCATATGTTACCTTCACAGCTTTTGCCATGGTTTATAATCAGGATAGACTAACTGCTAAGTTAATATAAATAACCCCCAGGTCCCAGCAGCTTAATACAATATAACTTTAATTCTCCTGCATTCATGCCTATTGAGGGTCAGGAGTTGTGTGCGGGTAGTGTGCGGGGCCTCTGCTCTGTCTAGTCTTTCAGGGATCTAGCTCCTTCCATCCTGTGGCTCTGGTCTCAGAGACCTCCCCATTCGGTCCATATGGGGAAAGAGACAGGGATTTCAGACAGGAGGATATTTGTGGGTCAGGTCTGAAAGTGGTGCACATTACTTCTGCTTACATTTCACTGGCCATCACTCAGTCACATGGCCACACCTAACTGCAAAGAAGGCTGGGAAATAGAACCCAGCTGTGTGTGCAGGAAGACGAGGTGAGCATAGGTATTGGTGAGTATTGCTAGTCTCTGCTGCAGATATCATCATACCACCTCTTCTAGTATTTATTTCTAATATTTTGTTAGATGAATTCACTTTGTTTTACTAAAATAAGCGTATGTTTAAGGACTATAGAGCTACTATAAATTTTTAAAATGAATATTTCCTACAAAAATAATAGCTAACATTTATGAACAAATTCCTATGCGCTAAATACTATTCTAAGCATTCTACATGCATTAACTCATTTACCTTCACAGAAACCTTTGAAGTATTATTATTACATCATTATTTCATATCTAAGGCCAAGAGAGGTTAAGTTACTTATCCAAGGTCACCCAGCTAGTAAGTGACAAACCCAAGGTGGAAACCCAGGCAGCCTGACGTGAATGCATACCTTTAACCACTGTGTAATATCGCCTCTCATATTAACATACAGAACCATACAATTAAATAAAGTTTGTCCATGTACCACTTACATCATCTCAAATAATTTAGGTCTTCCAGGTGTGACACACAGGACCCATTTTAAGGTATATATGAAAGCATAGTGCTATGCACATAATACCTACTGCTTTCTTCCCTACCATTTTACACAAATGTCTAAAGTCAAGATCTAGAAGACACAGATCAAGTGTGGTATATTCACAGAATGAAGTGCTATATAGCAATGAAGCTACAATCTAAACTACTATGCACCACAAATGGATGAATCTCACAAGCATATTTAGTGAAAGAAACCAGACATAAGAGTACAAACTCTATGATTCCATTTATATGAAAATCAAAACTATGAAAAGTTAATGTATGCTGCTAGAAGTCAGGATACATCAGTTTGGGTGCCATATATTTAATAGGAGAAGCAATTTTATAGTGATAGAAACAATATGGAAAAGTAATATAATATTCCTAAGAACCTATGCTCAAGGTTATTATAAATGATAAGGCCTCAGCCCATTTGCAGATTTACAACCAGAAGCTTCCCAAATGCAAAGGGTCAAAAGTACAAGATTAAACAGACATGCATTTTATACTATTCAAAGGAAAGGGATTCCTACTCAAACATTGAATATTAAGTTTGGATCTGGACATGACACTTGAAGAAGACTTTAGACCTAGGTTTTCCAATGTGAGCTGTTTTTCAAAGTGTTAATAATTTCAAGGAGAATCAGTCAGGGATGCGTTTGACCACATTTAACAACAATAACAACAAAAAATAACTATCAATGCCTTAAAACAAATATGATTTTGTTTTTGTTTTATTTTTCATATAACACATATTCTAATGTGGCAGGCAATCCAGGACATGCATCAGTGGTGTTACCACAAATCCAGGATCCTTCTCTTTCCTCCAAGCCAGACTTAGCCTGTTGACTTCTCACCTCCAGGTGGCATTTAAGCTGCTACAGCTCCAGGTATCACATCCATATTCCATGTAGGAAGGAAAATTTCCTGAAATGGCTCCTTTCTTTTATCAGTGAAGGAAAACTATCCTGGAAGCCTCCCAGCAGCTCCAATGCTAGACTTTTCTTTACATTCCATTTGCCATTTCTGAGTCACATGGTTATCCCTAGCAGCAAGGAAGCTGGAAAGTGAATGTGCAGCTTTCTGACTACTATAATAGAGAGTGGCAAGGGAGAAGAGGGAGGAGTGTCAAGTTAGCCAACTCAATTTGTCTACCCAAAAGGATTATGCGTAGTTTGTATTTCTATTTTTTCATGTTTTCCTATTTGTCAATAGTAAAAATTGTATTCTTTTCTTATAAAAGAAAAGAGTAATTTTTTAAAGTTTATTGTTGTGATGCCTTGGTTGTTACTGAAGTCATTGCTTCAGTAAAACTGAATAAAAATAAAACAAAATAAAACCCAATAAAAATATTGATATTTAAATAAATGTCGTTAGTTTATAATCTCCCTTCTATACTCTCTATCGTTCACATGTTATGGAGCATGGGACAAATCCAGGCTATCACCTATTATTTTAAGTAAAGTTTAATTGGAACACAGTCACACTTACCTGTCTAGTATCATCTATGGCTTCTTTTGTGCTATCAAGGCAGAGTTGAATAATTGGGGCATTAACCAAGTGGACTGCATACCTAGAATAGTCACTCTCTGGCCTTTTACGAAAAAGTTGGTCAACCTCAATCTATAGTATATACACTTGGAAACACCGGTTCAGTTGGAAGAATCTCAGAGTTCTCTTTGAGGGTCTCTGTGATGAATGGAGCATTATTAATGAAGCAACAGCCCCATGGTCTTGGTGATATCTAGGACTGCCAGCTTCAGAGACCCATCCAGCCTCAGTATCTTCTGCTCTGGGGTCACAGGCTTTTCCTAGTTTTAAATGAACTCTTTCTGCTTTCACACTAAAAATAAAATATTATATATAAATCACCTACTTGGAGAGGAGAGACTTTTAGCAAAATATTGGTTCTTTTATGTTTGATTTTTCAAAATACCAAGCAATTAAAGCATTGGCTTGGGGATCACCATCCAAGCTAAACCAATAATAAATCTTGTTGCTTTTATAGACTTTGCAAACAAAAACTTTTTAAGAAAAAATAAATCTATTCTAAATCAGGGCATATAGGACATGTCCAATAAAGTTACAGAGAGCTCACTGGAATTCGATTCCAATCTCCCTCCATCTCCTTTAAGAGCAGAGCCCATCCACCCTACTCGCAGGGCCCTAATTCATTCCGACAGCCTCTAGGGCATAATTAATGGCCACCCTTCTCTAATGGAACAGTTAATCTCTGAAATATTAACTGCAGCTTATCTCAAGTTCTGGCTTTGGATAAAAATCCAACAAACTTGGATATGAATCTTCAGAATGTTTAGCTGCCTTTGCCAACTGCACAAGGTAAGAGCAATGGAGAGGCCCAGAATCCTCACAGCCTTCTCTAGTACCTTCTGCCTGTCCTAGTTTCTGAGCTTTTTGAGGACATGGCAGCCTTTGCAATGGGTCAGCAGTTGTGGCCAGCTTGGCCTGCAGTGTGACTAATTATATAAGCTATACTTACCTAGAAAATATGGGTGCTTTCTTATGAATCTGAGTTACTACGGTTATGAATTTAATTCCTAAGAGTAACCTGACATGTGGGATGTTCTCTCTCTTTCTCTCTCTTTTTTTTTTGCGGTGTGTGTGTGTATGTGTGTGTGTGTGACTCTAACCCCTGCCCTCCCCCCAAAGTAATGCAAATACATGCAGAACGAAAAATAATCTGGATGAAAGGGAAGAGGAAAAAAAACTTTCCTTGCCTGCTTTGTGTTTTACATACAGTAGCTCATGTCATCAGTCCATATGTCCTCGAGGTTTGTCCTCATTTTTGCTGATGAGGAAACTGAGGATGAAGCGCATTGTCCAAGGTCCCAGAGCTAAGCAGCTGATAAGCGGGAGTTCAGACCTGGTTTACTCCAAAGGCCACCTTGGGAGCTTTCGATGACAAAACGAAGACAAAAAGCCAACCTATTTAAGGACAGTAGAGTAGAAAGATGGAAAGAACCTGGGTCCTTAATGGAAAATTGAACAGGACAACCATCTGCCTACTTCCCTGCTTCTTGTTATATAAGAAAAACCATCCCTCATTTTGAAACTACTTTTAGTTAGGTGTTCTGTTCCTTTTAGCTGAGCACGTTCCTAATTGATACATGACCTCTGTAAAGAAGCAAACAGTCCCCTCTACTTGGAATGTCCCTGCACCTCACTCTTCCTCAACCTCCCTGGCAAACTTCTAGACAACTCCACACATCCTTAAGATCCAAACTAAAAGTCATCTCAAGGGGTTCCTTGTCTTTTGTCCCTGGGGCACATGGCATTTTGTCTTTTGTGTTACACTTTTCACATGGCATTGCAAGTACTGATTTGTGTGTCCACCTTTACACCCAACTATGAATTCCCTGAGGACACAGATCATGTATCCCTAATGCCAGCCACTGTAGTAGGTGCTCAAAAATCAAAACCTGTGGAAGGAAATAAGGGAGGGAGGGAGAGAGGCAAAGAGGAGGGAGGGAGGGGGAGGGGAGAAAAGAGGGAGGAACAAAAGGAGGAATAAAAGGAGGGAGGGAAAGCATAACCCTTTGAAACAGATGTGGCCAAATATTACATTTTGGTGATTAAGAGCATCTGACTTCCCAGCTATAAATATCTACCCTATTACATACCAGTTCTGTGATTCTGACATGTTATTTAACCTAAGGGACCATATAATTTAAGGTCCAAACCAGGGCACTTCTGACCATGAAAGGGGATGAGACAAAGGTTAAGCCACATGAGAAGCTGGGATAACAGGTGTAAATGGGGACAATCTCGGGCAAACCTGGATGAGAGGTCACTCTCTTTAACCTCCCTGGGCCTCAATTTCTTTGTCTGCAAAATGGTAATAACAATAGTACCTGCTTTATAGGATTGTTGTGAGGCTTGAGTTAATAGTGTATGTAAAGCTCTTAGAGCTATGCCTAGAACTTAGTTAAGCACTGCAAAAATGTTAGCTATTCATTATGGTTAAAGATGTTAAAGTGATGGTCAATGGTTAAGTGACTTGCCCAAGGACACTCAGCTGGCAAGTGACAAGTAAGTTTGTCACTCCACATCACCAGATTTTAAACCCAGGATCCTCCCTATGACACTTCTGCCACTTCTGGATCAGTCCAGGTGCCCTCACTCTCTCTCTCTCTCTCTCTCTAGCCAACAGCCAACTCACTTAGACTCAGGGTGGGGGTACTGTCCTATGCCCTGGCTGCAAAGGCAAGGGGAAGAAGCAGGAACTCTGGGAGGCTGCCTGCCCTGTTCAGCAATTCCAGGCTTCTCTTTACCCCCAGAAGTCAGTACAAGAAAAGAAAGGGGTTCATCCTCAAATTTCCCTCCAGCCCAAGTTCCTGACCCAAATCTGCGTCTGCTCCCAAGCCCTCCATGCCCCCATCACATCACTTTTGAGGCATTTGGTTTGCACAGGCTTTGTGGCTGCAGATTGCTGATAAGGTACAACGTGGAAGAGCTTCTGAGTGTCCAAAACTATTATGTGGGCCTGATGGTATTTGCCTGGACCCTTGTTTACAGCACAAATATGTTAGCTATCGGGTAATTGGGGTTAATTTGCACAGCACCACCACCCCCACCCGCCACCCTCACTGGATCTCAGACTCTGCAAGAGCCCTGGAAGTATCCAGAAAGTCTCAATAAATGCTTAGTGACAAGTTTGGCTTTAGGAAACTTTGGAGTCAATCAGATCTGAATTTGAGTTCCGACTCCATCACTCATGAGCTATATAATCTGGGGAAAGGTAACCAGATTCTCCAGCCCCAGTTTCCAATCTATACATTGGCGGTGGTAATAGTAACTGCCTTGCAGACTTATGATGAAGGACAAAGTTAATACAAACAAGTCCTCAGCATATTGCCTGGCCTATGCATAAGAACGGCTTCAATAAATTTCAGTTGTTGTTGTTGTTCTCATTATTCTCACTGGATAAAGGGACAGTGAAAATTGTCTCCTAATAGCAAATTAACTATCTCTGTGGGCTCTGGGCATTTCACCCAGTCTGGTGTGTCAGTGCCTGGGGCCAAGAAAGGCAATTGTCCTGAATTCATAAGAAAGAGCTAAGAGTACACAGCCGTGAAGGCCTAAAGCTAGGGCAGGGCAGGAATATCTTAAGAAAATTTAGGACCCAGGTCTCATTATCTCCAAAGCCAAACTCTGTGCATCAGTTCTGCCCTCCAAATCGGCCCTGAAATGTCCAATTATTTGCTTCTCAACAGGTCCACAATCACTTCCAAGGCTTTTAATTAGATTTTCAAGGAGCAGCTCAATTTGGCCCTCAACACCTGGAGCAGACACTGTGAATGGTTTACCCAGGTCCATTCAGATCCATTTTATACTGTTTTTATACATCTAGCCCCAGCTCCTGGTTCTTTGCTTCTAACTGCTTGCACCTACAACCTTCTTTAGGGAAATAATCTTGGGCCACAGAGCCAATTTTTCGTTATGTGCAGAGAGCAGGAAGTTCCTAGGAGTTTAAATCCTCTCAGGGCACTCATAGCCAATGACTGGTGTTGAAATACAAAGCAGGACAAACTCTTAAGATGTAATTTACACTCCAGAGTTCCCCACAGGTTCAGCCTGAGGCTGGGACTTTGCCTGAAATTGCACCTTTGATCGACTTCTTCCTCTTCCTTGACCTGCTTTTCACACTCCTCTCCCACTTTCTCCTGGGAGTGCATCCTTACTGAAGTACTTGTGCAGGAATCATCATCTCAGGATCTGCCTGGGCAATCTGACCTGAAACACCACCAGATTCACGATTACTCTGGAGATTCTGCGTCTTTTGGCAGTTGAGCACACTTACCTATCCTGCCCCTGTCTACTCTAGAAAGACAATCATCCTGGAACTTCTTTTGTTCCTGATTTGCTCCAGTTCTGCTCCTGTTTTCTGATTCTCTACCTTTGAATCTACCTCTTTTTTATGATTAGAAAAAGAGTGAATCCAATTTAAAAAGCCAGAATCCAAGCCAAGTCAGTCTGATTCCAAGTTCATGCTCTTATCCACTAAGATACCAACCCCTTAAGTCTTGTCTTTTTAGCCAACCTCTGGTATCCTAATTTTAAAATAGTTCTCAGAGACTCTAATTTGGATTCACCTCATGAAAGTAACCCAGTTCAAACTCCCTTGAGCTTTTCTATTTCTACCTCCTAACCATTCTGATCCTAATCCCTAGCCCTGTCTGTTCCAAAAGGGAAGGTGTGGTATCTTTGAACTTCCTTCATTCATGCACACATACCTAGAAAATATTTACTGAATGCATGCTCTATACCAGGCTCTAACTGAAACACAAGGGATACAGGATGATTGGATTGTGGAAGGAAAGGAGGGACATCAAGGGTTCTTACTCTCTTTTCTGGTTTTAGTTTTCTTCAATGTCTTTTCCCAAACGCCATTAAAAGTTAAAAACTGTATAGCACAAAAACAAAGAGCTCTGAAGGGGAGAAACAAGAACAACAATAACAATGAAAACTGGAGCTTAAAAATTCTTCAGGCAAAATAAGAGCTGTGTGAGACTGGACAGAGTCATGTAATGTGACTCTATAACAGTAGTTCTCAACCAGGCGGCATTTTGGCAATTATTTGGTTGTCACAACTGGGGGAAGGGGTGCTTCTCTAGTGAGTAAAACCCAGGGATGCTGCTAAACATCCTACAATGAAAAAAATAGCCCCCTTCCCCTGACAACAAAGAATTATTTGGCCTGAAACATTAATAGTGCTGAAGCTGAGAAACCCTGCTTTACCATAATAATTCTAAACCCACAAGGCTGATGTAGAAACAGATGAGGCAAGTTTTGAAAGCCTTCAGAACAATTTGTTCCCACTAAGTCTGGGTCTCCCCCTTCCCCTTCCTCCTTCTGTAGCACAGAATACCAACACATTCTCAGGTCTGGGATTTTGCTTGGAAACCTGAGGTCTGGCCTAACTCCACCCCTGCCAACCCCCAAAGGAATTGCCTAAATTCACAAAGCAACTTTTCTCACTTCAAAGGAAATATTCTGTTCTCTTTGCAATGACAGAGAGATTAAATAGGTGCTTATCATTCTAGCAAATTTTGGAAGGCTGAAGCCTTTTTTCTTCTTATACGAAGATGGGAGCCACAAAAAGATCATATAGCAAGCATAATGGCAACCAGATTTCATCCTGTGCTTTGCTGTAAAACCCAAGGTGCTGGCATTTGTCTGCATGAAAAGTGCCAACAGGATGGAGCCCAGCTAAGCTAGACTCAAGGGCCCCTAGGAACGATCCCACTTTACCCACTCCTATTGCTTTCTTAGCAAATTTCACTTCTTGTTGTATAATTAATTAAAACCTGCCCAGATTAGGAAACTATGGGCATGGAATCAACCATTAGAGTCTCATTAGCCACTCACTCTTATACTGCCAAATTTAGTAGCCATTAGCCACAAATTTTAAATAGAAGTTTTCAGCTCCTCAGTCATACTAGCCACATTTTAAGTACTCGGTAGCTCCATGAGGCTAGGGGCTACCATATCGGACCATGCAAATATAGAATATTTCCATCATTGCAGAAAGTTCTATTGGACAGCACTGCACAAATGGATTTGGGCAGAAGACAATTTCTTTGAGCCCTCAATTCTTCATTGGTTAAATGGGGACCATATTTTTTTCTTTCTAGAGATTTTATTTATTTATTTACTTTTTAAAATCCATCTTAACCCTCCCGCCCCCCGTTTTTTGCTGTTTTGTGTCCATTCGTTGGGCAATTCTCTATGTCTGTTTCTTGCCCTCTCCTCTGATCCTTCTCCTCCTGTCGTCAAGGGGATTCGATCCTGGGAACCTCCGATGTGGGAGAGAGACTTTCTGCCACCTGCGCCACCTCAGTTCCTGATTTTTTCGGCATGTCTCATCTTGGCTCTCCCCTGCGTCTCTCTCCTGTTACATCAACATCTTGCTGCGGGGTTCGGCAGCGCCCGGCGGAGGACCCGCTCGCGGGGCCTAGGGGCAGGACCATATTTCTTGACACATCTCTTTTCCAGAACTATTGGGAAGGTGAACCAAAGCAGTGTGTGTGTACTTTGTAAAATATAAAGTAATGCGCAAATGTAAAGATTGTGATAAGAGTCAAAATCATTTACTTTCTCAAAGATAATCAGCCTGGCTTTACTGCCAGGAGACACTATAATATTTCTGTCCAGACCTTTTATTTTTGGATTGATAAATCATTGCTCAGGATGAATAATCTTAAGGTGAGGAAGTTTTGTAGATATGCCCCTCCCCCTTTATAACTTAAGTCTCTACTGTGTACCTAATAAATCCACCAGTCCATTAAAAGAGTTTTGCAGAATATGATGTTTCCCTTTAAACCTATTTAGGAAGTTTTCACTATTATTTTGTACTTTCTCTTCCAAAAAATCAGCCCATTTCCTCTCTTCATGATGGGGCATTCACACAAACTCATTCTCTGGGCTTTGAATTTGAGGCAGTCTTTGAGGTTTTTTTATTTGGGGTCAACAAAACTTTCCAAATCAAATAAAAAGAATAATTCCCATTAAGTCTCAAACGGTATTCGGTGTTTGCTCGGTTTTCAGCTTGGACACATTCCACCAATGGAGCAAAACTCTGTTTTAACTTAGGCTTGTCCTGATCTGTTTTAAGTTGTAACTCAATGAAAGCATTATAAAGTAATGAGTATGCATGTCAAGAACTTGGCTAAATTATGTCTGAGAGGGCTCAAAGCATGCCAACGGGCCAGCTCAGGTGATCCATAAGGTGCCACTGGACCTGGAAGATTAAGCCACTCCCAGGCCTTGCCTGGGTCCTTGTTCTTTTCTAGAGGCAATAATAAGCCTTGGCATTTGCATGATGCTCTTCATGCTCTTCAGGGCGAACACGCTTTGTCAACATCCAGTGTTGAGCCACACCACTAATTACTCCTTATGCAAGGAATCACTATAGACCAGAAAATGGAGTCCTGGGACTGGGCAAGCCAGGAGGAAAGTTTAGGCGTTTTCTTGTCACTCTTTCTACATATCAGGACTATTACAGTGAACAAAGTAGACAAAAGTCTTGTGCTTGTGGAGGGGATAAATGGAAAGGTGACAGGCAATAACAAATGAATCAAGAAAATATAAGGAATGGGGAAAAATACAATGGGAAAGAGAGATAAGGAATGGTGGGGATGGAAGGGGGAATTGAAATTTCACAAAGAATGGTCAGGAAAGGCCTCACAAAGTGACATTGAGCAGGAACCCAAAGGAAATGAGGATGCAAGCACCAGGGATCTCTGTGCTTAGTGCTCATCAGGCAGAGGAAACTGACAAGTGCAAAGATCCTGGAGCAGAGGCATGCCTAGACTATGAGAAACAGCTGTAGATGAGGGTAGTTGAGATTGAATGATGAGAAAATAGTTGGAGATGAGGTTTCTTCTGTATAATACTCTGTTAGACATGGGAATTCTTTGGAGAGTTATGAGCAGAGGAGTGACACAATGACTAAAATTATTAAAGGATCTTTCTGGATATTCTGTTGAGATTAGACCATATGGGAGGAAGGCAATTCAAGGTTTAATGCAGGGAGACCAGTTAAGAAGTTATTACAATAATCCAGGGAAAAGATTATGTTGATAGGGCCAAGGTGGTATAAAGTGATCAGCTTTTATTACTTTATTTTCTTATTATTTTTATTTGTTTTTTCTTTAGCTTTGTTTTTGAGGAGGTTTTGGATTGCAGGAGGGTCAGAACTGTGGCAGAGGAGAATCACTGATACGGGGTGTCAGTGATAGGGTGATGTGTGAGGAAGGGTATACCTGGGGCATGCTTCTATGGCATATGAATATGTTCAAGTGGTCATGGGGTGTTGTCTCAGTGGGTGGAGACCCACAGAATAACCAAAGAATATTAAATTCCCACCCTGGGGAAGTCCTGCTACATTCTCTAATACAGCAACAAGAATCCCCCAAGTACATGGGTAGTGCCTAGCAAAGGAGGACAGACCATTACGCTATGCCCTTGATATTGATAGTTGTACTTATGAACCTTTTCTTGAGAAATTGAAACTTAGCCTAGTATTATATATTGCAGAAGAGTTACCTCATGAAAGCCTCCTTGTTGCTCAAATGTGGTCTCTTTCCAAGCCAAATTCAGCATGTAAACACACTACCTTCCCTCCAGCGTGGGACATGACTCCCGGGGATTAGACTACCTGGCACTGAGGGATTATTACCAAGGGCCAACTAGCAATGCATTTTGAAGAAGATTTTGGCCAAAAGGGGGAAATATTAAATACAAATGAGTTTTTATGACTAAGAGATTTCAAAGTGAGTCGGGAGGTCATTCCGGAGGTTACACTTATGCCCGTCTCAGTAGGATCTCATTGACTGCTACAATAAACAGTGCCTCAAACAGTGCGGCTCCTGAGGGCTCTAGAGACATCTAGACACTATAGGCAAGACAGACAATCTCAGGAATTCGGCACCCTGTCAGTGGGCCTTACTTTGGAATATATGCTCCCCAATATAACAGAGTTAGACTCACTTGACTCTTCTGCCCCTTTTATTTGAACCTATAATTAGCACAATACTCGTTAAATATATGTCTCAGAGACTTTAATCTCTGGGCTGTTCATATGCCAGTTGAGCC
>JAQZBX010000325.1:6402-71858 GCA_029593785.1 Cabassous unicinctus
ATCAAAAATCTCCCAGCAAAGAAAAGTCCAGGACCAGATGGCTTCACAGGTGAATTCTACCAAACATTTCAAAAAGAATTAACACCAATCCTGTTTAAACTCTTCCAAAAAATTGAAGAGGAGGGAAAATTACCCAACACATTTTATGAAGCCAACATCACCCTAATACCAAAGCCAGATAAAGATTCCACAAGAAAATCTGTTTCTCTCCCTGGAGCTGTTTCTTCCAGGGCTCAGCTGCAGCTGTGGGCTATCAAGCTCATCTCTCTTCCCAGGGCCTCTGCAGTCTAATGAGCTGTCTCTCCTCCTCTGTGTTGTTCTTTTCTGTGAGTGTCTGCCCACCAAGGGGTGGGGACTAAACACCTACTGACGTGGCCAAATCAAAGCCCTAATATTAATTTAATCAAGCAAAAGTGAAACCTCTGAATTTAATACAATCTAATATGCCCGGAGGAATACACCAGTTTACAAACATAATCCAATATCCCTTTTTGGAGTGCATCTTTAGTCTCAAACTACCACAGCTGGCATGAAATCTTTTGATGAATTTTTTCAAATGTGTTTACTTAGAAAACAACAGCATAGGTTGAATTATGTGAACATTTTCCCCATTACCCCACACAAACTGACTCTTAATGAACAATAAAAATGCTGCAAAAAAATTGGCCAAATGGGTGATAGTTATATTTACAGAAGGAGTAGAATGAAAATACTGGAAAGAATTGCTTCCCTTGCCTGTCCTTGGAGTCCTATTATTGCCTTTTCCAAATGTGCAATTTACTCTTAAAATGCTGAGCAACTAACATATAATACACTGAAACCCTTCCAGAGTAAAATAACCTAACTGCCTTGTTTCCTGAAAGCCTTAGGTATAATAAGTCACTGAACTTATTTCTTGTTGAACTTGTTTTGTCTGGCATGGCGAGCAAACTCTAACCCACATTTTAGCTTGCAACTTGGCAGTACTTCTAGCTTCTGTGATCCCAATCCTTCTAAGAGCTTCTTGGGCAAAAGTTACATCTAAGAAGCCATGTAAGCCGACCATATAAAGCATATATATACAAGCTGTAATAAGGGTAGGATGCAACGTAAGGGTAAGCTGCTTGCAGACCTTTGCTCTTGCTTAGAGTTTGCTCCCTGCTCGGCTATAAACTCCATGAAGCCAGGGAACATTTCTAACTTCTCATCTAAGTATCAGTAATACCTCAGGGCCTGACAAATAGTAAGCATTAAATAGATTTCATTCATTTATTCCGAACTATTACATCTAAATCTTTTCTAATCCAAAATGTTCACCTTCCACTAAGGACTATGACTAAAATTTTAAGTTTTAATTATTTAAACAATTAACAATTAAAAAAATTTAACCATGTGTTAGTTTGTCAAAGGGCTGCCAATGCAAAGTACCAGAAAAGGGTATGCTTTTATAAAGGGTATTTATTTGGGGTAAAACCTTACAGTTTCAAGGCCATGAAAAGTGCAACTCAAGGCACCATAAGAGGTGCTTTCTCACCCAAGCCAGCTGCCACATGTTGAAGCAAGATGGCGGGCGATTTCTGCCTAGTCTCTGCCTTCCCCTCCAGGCTGTACCATCTCCCGGAGCTCAACTGAGGGCAACCAGGCAATGGGTTTGTCTCTTACTGGGCTTCTCTCAGGCTTGGCTGCTCCACTTTCTTCCCGATTTCAGTGCAAATGGTTCATCAGGCAAATGGCTCATCTCTCCCCAAGGCCTCACCTGCTTGAGCCTCTCTTTTCTGTCACATGGTAGGATCAAAATGGCAGAGCCCTTTTTCTTGTGTGTCTCCATTTTTTATTGGACCAACAAGAGGGCAGAGACTCAACCTGAGTCACCTGAGGTAGTCCAGTTGAAAAAAGGTCTCACACCCACAGGAGTGGACCAGCTTACAAATGTAATCTTTCTCTTTTTGGGATTCATAAAATAATTTCAAATTGCCATGAACCATTTTTTTAATATCCAAATTTACATAAATCTGTACCATAAAGTAATGCATATTTTAATGCAACTTTTTGGTGTGAAATTCTCAGGTAGTTTTATGCTTTGTTACCAGCAGCAGCACCACCCTCATCCTTCCAAGCATATCTGTAGTTTTTGTAATATAGGACAAATCTTCTTGCCATAAAACTTATTAAGACATTTAATATAGATTAAATTTAATATTCAAATTACCCTATGTAAATAATCTAATATGGATGCTGGGAATTTCTAAGTCAATGACATTCATTCATTTCACCTAATACTAGTGATGTCCTAGTGCTTTTCCCTAATCTACATGTAAAATTTCGTTGTACTTGCTCATGCATTCAGTCTCTTAGCTGCATGTCTTCACTGCCTATACTGAGTTTTGGATGAAGCCAGAAAAATACTCTCAGCTCAGACAGTTCTACTTTGAGTCAAATGGGCATCTTTGAGATTTGCTAACTTTGCCTCCAGGTATGAGTTGTGATTCCACACTTTTCACTTTGAAGGAAGCCATAGCACATAAGTAATTGCTCTTTGCTAGTTTAGTCACACATGTCACCCCTACCCTCTCTGCGCTTTTTTTTTTTTTTTTTTTCAGGTGGTACAGGGGATTGAGCCCTGGACCATGTACTTGAGAAGCAGGAGCTCACCCACTGTACTATACCTGCTCCCTCTTTGGGCTGCTGATAGAGGTGCAGGCATCATGGTTTCTTTTCTCCAATCCCTTTGTTAGAGTTCCTTCATGACCTCATTTCTGAAAGCCTCCAAAAGTTTCTTCCCCTTCAGTCTCCCAACTTCTTTACATTGCACCATTCTCTTGTAGTACTGTTAACAATTTCAACAAAATTCTGTATGTTTTACAAGAAAGAGAATATTAGGCAAGGAAAAAAGCAAACTATGATATTAAGAGGCAAACAGAAAGAAAGCTTGCTGTCATTATTCTCATTATCGTCTCTATCTCATTAATATTCCTCTTGAGTTTTAAAGATGTCATTTTGTTTTCTCTCTAAAGTCTCCCATGCAGAACTTCTGTACATAGTAACAGGTAGAGCATTTCTGAAGCTGAAAACTCTACAATAAATAAAAGCAATAGAAACAATCTGAATGGTCTCTTGTGAAAAAGAAAAGCACTTAAAATTATTTACCATGGCAAAGCAGCAGCTATGAAGTTTGGCTTTTTTTCTGAGGTTTAACTGAGCTGGAAATCTACTTTCAACTGCTTTCCCGATGTTCGCATTTGTCCACAGCAAAAGGTGCAAACATTAGATATGGTAATGCTTCTTAGCACACTCTTAAGCCAACATCCACTGATTTTTACACATGATACCCCTGAGGCTCATAGAAATTAAGTGAGCAATTATATCCCTCTCTAGCCATTAGATTGCCATTCCCCAGGTTCTCATTTTCACAGTTTTTCTAGGCTTCTCCCACCCAGCACCTCCTGAGTGTTCTCATCCATTATCATGAGTTCACCTGTACTCTATATAATGAAGAGATCCAAATGTATATCTCATGACCTCCATCTCTCCCCTGATATTCAACTTACATATCTATGTGCTCACTGGTCAAGTTTTACATGCAGATGATGCAGAGAGTGTATTGAATTGAAATATCTTAAACTTTTTAAACACGTAACAACTTTCTCATTGTGTAAATTTTATGTTCAAAGCTAAATTGTAAACAACTCCAAGATGAGTGGGCCTCTTACTATGATTTGATTCTCTCCTAGTATTCAGGATATGTACTCTGCAAATATTTTTAGAATAAACAAATTGGTTAAATTATAGCAGCTATTTATTTATTACCTTCTGGATGCCTATAAACATTTTCATAATAATTATGCAAAGTACTAGTATTTCATGAAAGACATTGTAAGTTATTGGTTAAGGTATATATTCTGTAGACAGACTGCGTAGGTTTGAGTCTTGGTCTGCTATTTCCCAGCACTGTGACCTTGTGATTTTGAGCCTCTCCTTCGTCTGTAAAATAGGAATAATAAAAGTATAGGGAGCAGATGTAGCTCAAGTGGTTGAGCGCCTGCTTCCCATGTAAGAAGTCCTGGGTTCGATCTCCCATACCTCCTAAAAACAAAACAAAACAAAACAAAAAGACCCAATTCTCATTGAGGAGTGGGTATGGCACAGTGATTCAGCTCCTGCTTCCCATGTACGAGGTCCTGGGTTCTATCCCTGGTAACTCCAAATAAATAAATAAATAGGGTAATTGTGCAAAATAAGTGAGTTGTCTATATGCATTTTACATATATTAAGTGGCTTATACACGGTGCTGTACAAGGGTTAACTATTATAACCTTATTGTTTAGATTTCCCAAGAATTCTGAAAAAGACCCAGAGAGCTTAAGAAACTGGCTCAGGTATCTTGCAGGTGGTTAGTGACAATGCCAATATTAAGCACAGATAGGACTAACCCCACCTCCCACCCCCACACACCCTAAATCTGCTCCTCTTATTTCCTTTCCAGGTTAATAGCACTTCCTTTCCTCTTGTTACCCAAGTCCTTTTCCCCCTCTACCCAGTAATTACTCATCAAGGCCTGGCTATTTGTGCTACTATTTCCCCTCTTCAACTAAATATTTCTGAAATCTCTCCAGACTTCTCTCTCCCCACTGCCTTCATTCAGACCATTTAATTTTCTGCCTATATTATTTTCACCAGGCTTCTTCTGGCCTTCCCTCCAACCTGTGCTCCACCTGATGCCAGAGTCATCTTTCTAAAACAAAATTTTATCATGTACTCTCTCTTAAATCCTTAAGTATTTCTCTATGTCCTTCAAGATAAATTCCTGAGAGTATGTTAATTTCCATGCAAAGCACTCACCTCAGTCTGGTATAATATGTGGTATCTAAAGGTTTCATCATTTCATTGGTGCCTATCCTTCCAGTGTCTTGTCTTGTTTTGCCAAAACACATAGCCCATGCTCAATGCCTAACCGAAACATCTGTATTTTGCCAGTTATGTGTTTTCTTGTTTATCTATATGTTTGGTGAATGCTTTTGATCTCCCCCACCCTTTCTCACCCTCTTTACCTGAACCTGTATTGTCTAACCCTCAATTAAAGTTTTATTTCCTCCACTAATTCTCCCTAAATACCTTTCCTCTACCCACCATTGAAGGGCACCCTCCTGAGTCCCCTGGGTTCTTTTTACTTGGTGCAGAGAATTGGAATCCACCCCAAGGTTTGGTCACACAAGGGAAAGATTTTATTAAGCCAGCAGAGGTCTGGAGACAAAGTCTCAAATGAGCCTTCCTGAACAGCAGAAGTAGCAGCTTTGTATTGGCTTGTGTAGGGAAGGAGTTCAAAGGGTTGGGTTACAAGAGTGACAGGTGGGGAGGGGCTGCTCTTATGCGTGCTCTATAGCACTATATTAACATGCTTGGTCATACATTGCATGTATGGAAAATGGCATCTAAATCCCACCCAGAGGTGGAGAGTTTTACTATTATAATGAGCTAAAGTTCTGCTAAGTTCATTCTACTACCCTACTGAGTTTGCTAAAAACTGGAAAGTCCTAGTTTGTAGGTGTCTAGATTTTGTGGTTAGCTTCTGACCCCAGCTACTAACTGTACTCTATTTTGGTTTGGTTAGCCTTGCTGCAAGGCTAAGATTAGCTTAACAGGGTCAACACAGAGACAGAAGTTGGGTGGGGGTAATTCTTACAAGTGGTCCTTACTCAGTGAGTCATCCTAAAGCTATATTTCCCCTTTGGAAATATCCAAAAGATTTAGTTTTGATCTCAGACAATGAACAAATTGTCTGATTGCCCTTAACTCCCCTCATATGTTAAAGCTGTGGCTTTTAAATTTTTGTATTTGTTGATCAAAGTATGATATTTAGAATCTGAAAGTTATAGGCAGAATTAGTCATTTATCAAATCTCCTGATTTTGGCATGCAGTTTGTGGTCTGAATATTTGTTGCTAGCATATGATGCATTACATTATTTTTTTAAAAAGTCAATTTCCTCAGCATGGAGATATAAAAATAGCACTTTAGTCAAACTCCTAGTAATCCTCAGATTACAAAACTACAGGCTGCCTTAAACGGATATATTAGCATAGCAAGTACTCTGTTAGAAAATATGCTTTTCTAAATAATGCTTATTAAGAGTTTATCTTATCAGATGATGCCAAAGGAAAAATAGTCTATAAGAATAAGCATGAACCTGTTCAGCATTCTTCAGAAATGGAATCCTTTAACCCCTACTTCAAACCATATACAATTTAATTTTAGATGGATCACAAACTTAATTGTAAAAGCTAGAAGGATAAAGCTTTTAGAGGAAAACATAGGAGCATATCTTCATTACCTGGGGGTGGGTAAAGATTTCTTATGTCATGGAAAACAATAACCAAAGAAGAAGAAAAGAATATTAATTAGACTTGACCAAACTGAATGATCTTGCTCATCAGATTAAGACCATAAGAAAATAAATCTAAGCCTTAGCCTAAAAGAAAATATTTGATGGTACATCAACCAGAGGAGCTAAACTGACTATGGACCTGTACCCATTGAAAGGGAAGGTGTTCACTAACAGGCAAAGCCAAACTGCACTATATAAACAAAGGCTGGATCCAATCTAATGTCAGCCCCTTACAGGTCTGCTCAGGTGAGAAGAGTTGGCTCATACCAGCTTCCCAGAACCAAAGGTGCATGTGTCTTCCAACTCTGTCCAATGACTTCATGTTGGCAGCTGAAATTCATCACAGTGGGAGTATTCATGCCATGGACCATGGACAACATGAAAGCTACACACGAACACCTTTAAACATTTTTTCAAATTTTTAAAAATTGTTTTGAGAGCTAGTTTAGTAGATGCCAGTATACCACCAGAGAAAGGCACAGGAGGAGTTTCTATTCAATGACAAGGCTTAAGACCAAGGATCTATATTAAGCCACTGGGGAGAAAATAACAGTGTCTATGGTATGTGTGTATTTGGGGGGTAATTAGAGAAAGTTAAGTAGATGTACTACAAATGCACAAAAAGGACCTCTTGAATTGAATGACTATAACTTTCCTGATTATGTGTCCATTCCCCGGATTTCTTCCTCCTCTCACCCTCCACCAGATCTAAAGTTATCTGGAAGTAAGTAAGCATACACTTTTTGTGTGTGATTTCCAGGCTAAAGTAACATTACCCTCTCACTTCCAGAATATTACCTCTCACCACAGATTGGTAACTTAACATCCCTTTTAGCTTAAAAGAGTTAACCCTGCTCAGATAATCTTATGTTAGATATTTAATCATTTGAAACTTAATGAAATTCAGTTATCTGAAAGCGTTTTAAATGTTTTGTGATTTGAGACTGAGTTGAAAAGTATGTACATACCCAGGGTATATGAAGGAGAGAGAAACATTGGCTATTAAAAAGAAATTGTTTGTCCCACAATTCTGCTCTGTGATGGCCTTCCATCTCACATCAGATTCATAAATAAACTTGCAGACTTTTCTTTATTTAGTCTCTGTAATGGTTAAGTTCATATGTCAACTTGGTTATATTATGGTGTCCAGTTGTTTGGTGAGCAAGCACTAGCCTGTTTGTTACTTTGAGGATATTTCATGGATTTAAATCACTAGTCAGTTAATTGCATCTATGACTGATCACATCTAAAATCAACAAAGGAGATTGCCTTTAGCAATGAGAAAAGTCTCTTCCAAAAATATCGGATTTGCAGTAAGAGTTAAAAGTTGCTATTGTGGTCAGTATCACATTTCTATTTTGTTGATTCTTGCATTTTATCCCAATTAAATTCCCAACTAAGAATGCTTAAGGAATTTATTTTATTTTACTTCTGCAAGTGCTGTTAATTAAACATTTGCCAATGTCATTGAGGGAGTAAAGGCATAAATAAATGAAAAGTCAAGTTAATGATTCAAATGTGAAAGGAATTTTACTTCAAATTTATTCTGAAAATTTCAAGAATGAGAAAGGGTTTCTTAGGGGAAAGTGTTAGAATCATAAAAAGAATAATAGAAAAAAGTCTGTAGAGGGAATATGCATATTTTCTGGATTGTGATATGTTGGAGAAAGCAGTCAGGTCAGAGCTTGGTTCAGATTGCAGGCATGACTGAACTCGGCAGGTGCTGCTATGTAGGCCAAGGGTTGAGGGCAAGATAAGATTAGGGAAGGACATGCACCATGAAGGTAGCCAAGCTAAGACAACTTGTTTTAAGTTCTTCTTCTCTAGGAAAATAAGAACTATTATACAAAAGCTAGAAATTGGAGAGTAAGAAGTATTATCTCAAAAGCCACCCAACTCAGTTGTAACAGGTATTTAAATCAGACTATGCTTAGCACAGTAGTTCTCAAAATCAATGTGTATGAGAATAACCAAAAATGCTTAGCTCAGTACTCGTAATGCCAGCTTTTAGGAAATTCATTGTTGTCATAAGTATCATCACCATTATTACTCTTATCACTTTCCTAATCTGCATTTGTGTCATGTACATCTCACCTCATTGATTACCTATGATTTTTAGATCCCTTCTAAATACAGTTTGTCTAAATCCCTTCTCAGAAGTTATTTAACATTCACCTGTTATCTTGATAGCTGTTTACTGGAGGGTCACTAGTTCTTTAACTATATTATGGTGTTCTCATGTCCTCTTTTGCATATATAAAAATAGTCTAACTTCAAGGTAGTGGCTGATGAGATTTCTTCCCCTTAGGTTTTGGTGATCCGGTCTTAAAATTATTCTCTCTCTTCTTTTGAACCAGAATGATATTGAAGCTCTTGGTTGTTTCAAGGCCCTTCAGCAGATATGTGCCCTTCCCTATTCCCTGTCTGAGATTATCTGGTTGTACTGACCTTTTCTCCCATACTTGACACAGCTGCTCTAAATTCAAAGATTTGTCTAGTGTCATTTTACATAGCCATAACGGCCTCCCTTGTTCCTCATCACCATGGTATCTTCTAATTTTCCTTCTTTGACAATCTTTGTAGTATTCTCCAAATATCAGGGGGATTATACCACCAAATATGTCAGAGCCTCCTGATAACACTGGCAATAGGAGCCAGGGTTTTTAGGTATGTTATTACCATCAATGACCTTTAGCCAAAGGCCACCAGGAACATACCTGTATTTGAACAAGTTAGGTTTATTTTTCATTGTGGAGAGGGAGAAGCGCACCACTGTGAATGGTGGGTGGCTCAGAAAGCAGGTGTTCAAAAGACCCTAGGATAGAATTTAGACTTTGGTTGGGTGATTTCTTTGTAAAGAAATTACAATCTAATTTAATTTAATGCAGTAGTCACTCATTAGCCAGGAAAGGGGGATGGGTGGTATGGGTGGCTTGGACAATGTTCACCATTTGTCTATGTTGTACTGAAAATAAAATAAACAGACTTAAAAAAAGTTTATTGAGTGGTTGCATTAATGCAGAAGCAGTACCCAAGGAAGTTTCTGCTCAATGGGTTGAGCTGGGAAAGCAGTTTATATGGCTGCTTGAAACAAAGGGAAGGTGTGAGGGAATGGGGAGGCATGAGGGACACATGACTTATGATGAGTACATGAGTTGTGTGAGCTATGAGGATGATGTGAACTCCATGGACTACAGGGGATGTGGACTGTCTGGGCAGGGTGTCCTTGAGGTCCAGTCCATTAATTAGCAACCAGGATGTTGGTGTAAGATTGTGGCCATCTGGTGAATATCAGCAGTCTTTGCTGGTATCTGCCTGCTTTCTTTGTTATAGTTCGTCCTTCTGGGCAGGGTCAGGTGTCTTTATCAGCACCACAAAGGATCACTAGTATGTCAGCCTGTTTCAGTTAACCTCTGTTTCTTCTTTGTAATCCCTTGGAATAAATGGAAGCTCAAGCAAATCAAGATGCTTAGTAAAATCATTTATCATTCCAATTTCACATCTTTGTTCAGACATGATTACAGAGCAGTCTTGTTTTTGTCTTGATTCATCATGATGGCAGAGTACCATTGTCTAAACTTAATGTTCTATGAAATTGTTTATGTTCAATAGGAGAACACCAAGGTCTAGCCATGAGTGCCAGAACAGCACCCAGCAATATCAAGACCTGACTGATTGTGCCAGGCCAGCTCCTCGATGTCAAAGGCTCTTTTCCTCTTTATCATGGCAATAAATTGCTACGTCAGTAATTAAACTTATTTGCATGAATTCCAATTTCTACTACCTTTGGTAAATGTTGAAATAAGATTCTAGTGAAGTTCTTTTATAATTTTGTCCCAATTCCTGTGGTTATGCTCAACACATTGAGTATATTTATTATAAAATTTCATTCCTGTTATGCTAGCAATTTTTGATCAATAAAAACCATGAAAGGAGATCAATCTGTGTATAACTTGCATAATTCTTTAAGGAATTGGTAATTTCTTTTTGTACTTATACCATAAAAAATAATTTATATAAATGAAACAATATATGCCATTTTCAGATATGAAATAAAATGAAGTAAAATTTTAATTTTACTTAGTGTAAGTTACTTGTGTAGAAATTAAGGGGTCTTTTATTTACTACATAGAGAAATAGCTTATCAGGGATTGTAGAAACTTGGAGTTAGGAATTATCTTAAACCAATGTGCTTCTGAAAATATGCATCTAAATTGAATTTATATACATGCAGTTATATTTTAGATATCTCCTAAAATAGGTGGGTGTTTTAGTTTGCCAAAGGGCTGCTGATGCAAAGTACCAGAAATGAGTTGGCTTTTTAAAAGGGGATTTATTAGGCATAAAAGCTTACAATTCCAAGGCCATGAAAAGTCCAAACGGAGGCACCATAAGAGATGCTTTCTCACCAAAGTCAACTGCCATGTGTTGAAGTAAGACAGCCACCAATTTCTGCCAAGGTTTGAGCTCAGATGCGGGCAACCAGACACAGGGCTTTCCTCGTTCCCGGCCTCCTATTTCAATCTCAGCTGTTCTGCTTTTTCCCCCGAGTTCAGCTATAAGCTATCAGGCATATGGCAGAACCTGTCTCCTCTTGAGCGTCCCTGTAGGCCCAGCCTCTTGGGGCTTTGTGCTTAAGCAATCCTCTCATCCTCTCTCTTACATGGCAGGATCAAACATGGCAGCTTCCTTTTCCTGTGTCTGTCATGCTCTGTGTTTCTGTTTATATCAGACCCAGCAAGGGGAAAGAATCTCAACCTGTCACACCTTACTGACTTAATCCAATCAAAAGCTCTAAAGAGATCTTGTCAACTAATCTAATCAAATGACCCTCAACCAAATTTAATACAATCAAAAGATATCACAACCAGAGGAATAGATTAGTTTACAAACATAATCTTTCTCTTTTTGGGATCCATAAAATAATCGCAAACTGCTGCAGAGGGATAATCTTATTTTGTCTCTTACAAAAGAGTAGACTTTTAATAAGCTTTGCTTAAAGCAAAGAGCATCTAGTAAGTGACTCAAGTTCATGACTGAATAATAATCAACATATTTCAGTAATGTATGGATTCAAAATGAGTAGAAATATTGACAAATGTGTCATGCTAATAATTTAATTTGTAACTTGTTATAAGTCTGTAGAAGAATCAAGATAGGGTTATAAATTAAGAAGCTTGATTACATACATGGGGCATGAAAAAAGTAACTTTCCTTTACATGAATATAATATGGAAGACATTTGCAATATTACAGATGCCACTTTCTTTGATTTATGTGCATTTGCTTTTTAACCATGAACTGCATAATAAATTAAAGATTTCAGTCCCATATATACAATTAAGCTTCTGCATCCTTTAAATTTTGGGGGGGCGGTTGGTCTTAAAATGAAGTAAAGGCAATACAAAGGAAACAGTGATTTGTTTCCTACCTCCACTCTATTATATTATGTTGTTAATAAAGAGAATCTATTTTGATTGAACTTATATTGTTTATCTTTTAGTTACGCTTGAAGATATGATCTACAAAGAAAGACGCTCATTTTTCACTTTCTCCTGAAGATTTATTCTTTTGTATGGTCCTCTTTCATCTCTCTGGTTTTCAACTAAAACATGTAACTTTATTTTATGTGAGGCAGAAATAAGAATGTACTGAACAGGAATCTGAAATTGAGAAGTTAAAATTCCAATTAAACATCTTAGCTTTTAATCTGTCTAGGAGGCTTAAATAATTTCAAATATCAGAGAGCCCTGTCAGAGGTCAACATGATGTATTATTCAAGTCCCACACAACCCATAGTAGCACTTTTGATCCCTAAATCTGAATGGTTAAAATTTAAGTTAGAGAAGGACTCTGACACCTGAGTTAGTTCCTAATTAACGGTAATAAAATGGGAATCATGCAAATAAATATAAAAATATCCACTAGTATTTGGGAAGTTAAATTATTGCTCTTGCAGTATATTCTTCTCAATTTCAAAATTGCATATAGGTAGCTAATTTATTTTGGATCTGTATAATCTTTAATACTACTGTCTAGAAGGTTGCTGTAGATGGATATGTATTACTGGTTTTTGAGAAGGTCAAAAGGGGTATTTTGTGTCCCACTTTGCAATAGGGACCTACTTGAAATGAAAATAAGAGGATTAACATCAATCAGTTTTCATACCTGAAATATTGCTGCACTCAGTTTTTGCAAGCTCCTTATACACTGCAGATAGTCTTAGAATAATTATATACATTAAGCCACTAGAAACAGTGCAGTTTTCTCTCTTTTTTGCTTGCATCTAATCTTTGCAGGGGGCAAACTCACCTTTTAGGGGCAAGCAATGTTAATTGATTTTAATTACAAAAATTTCCCAGATGATTTCTCAGATAATCTCCTCTCTTTCTCACTGGCTTCAGGCTTAGGTTCTCTTTCTCTCGTTATCTTAAACTTCTTTAAACTGTCATACCGTATTTACATTTTATGCATCCTCTGCCCAACAAGATCAATGGCAAACCTGTTCACCAAAAAGCAGGTTCACACAATCGTTTCATTCATTACTCCTTCCTGACAGGTCCTTCTTTAACTGAGTACAATTCCTGCCTCTGGACTCTGTAAATCAAATTATCCGTCTCTCCTGACTTTTGGCCTGTGGCTTTTCCAGCACAGCCCCAGTTCTCTTGACTTCTGCTCACTACTCGCATTTCCTCTACCCTTCTGCCCCTCAGCCCCATAACAGGAAAGTGCCGTGGCAACTCTGTATTACCTTAGGCTGAGCCAAACCAGGGCACCACACCCAGCCCCAGGACACAGGCCTGAAAAGTGTTGTGGGGAAAATTGGCAATTGGGAGATTAAATACTTCCTAGTAGGCAGTGAAGTCTGTGGGTGCCCTTTTTTAAGCACACCACTACTTGTTAGCTTTACACTTCACTTGCCACTTCAACCCAGATCAATAAAAGAAGACATGCTAAGTCCCTTGGTTCCTTTGACCTTTGTTGTTTTGTCTGCTTTTACTAGGACTGTTGCTGCAGGTCTTGCCCAGTTTTCATCACTTTTCCTTCCTTCACTGCTGCTGTTATGCTCCAGTGTGCCTCCAGGAAAGGTTAGGAAGAGTATTGCTCACTTTCATGATAAGGACTTAGGGTTTTCTTGATGATTTTACAGCTCACTTGACCATGGCTGTGGCCATAAACTGCAAACACATCCCCACTAAGCCAAACTCGTCTGGGATGGGTCCACCTTCTTTTCATTAGACTGAACACAAGTCTTAGTTCAGGGCCTTATCTCTTTCCAGTATTCTTTTACTAGTCCTCTAGCTACACTTCGCAGCCCAATTTACAGCTTCTAACGTGCCCTTTTAAAAGTACAAAATCATATTCTGTCCCTCTTCTATCTTCCCCTACTTACACTTATTTAATGGCCAATTCTCCTTATGGAATAAAGTTCAAGCTCCTTAGAATGTCAGGCCAAGGGCTTCAACATGTGATCTCTACCCACTTTGCTCACTTTTAGCCATTTTCCTAAAAACAGCTTTTGTAGTTTTCCCTTCCTGCCTCTGAATTTATGCATTTTGTTTTTCTGCTTGTACTGCCTTTTCTCTCTCTTACGTGACTAGAAAACGTCTATTCATCCATTTAAGTCCTTCTACTTTGCAATCTCTCTCCTCTCAACAAAACCACAGTCTATTGATGACTGTATTTCATTCATCTTGTATTCCATTGCTAAGCTCAAAGACTGGATATAATCAGTGATTAGCAAGTGTTTGGATGAATAAATGAGTTCCTTGACTCCTTTCTTTACACTCAACCCAAAGCTTGGAATTGTCTTTTTCCCTGTTCTCAGTCAACTTTTTAATCTCTCCTAAAAATGATTAGGGAGAAAACATCATGAAAACTCTTGCCATTTACCCTGACTGTAATTCCTAAGTATAAAAATTATAGGCCATATAGCATTGGATAGTTTTGAGTTCAGGTGCCAGCTCTGCTACATATTTATTTTGTGACCTTGAATAAATTATGCAACCTTTCAGTCTTGCATTTTTCCCATTTGTAAAATGGGTGCAAAATCATCTTATGATCAAGATTTTAAAAGCCAGACTACCTATGAACACTTTGGAACTGTTTCCTGACCTTGAAAAAAATTAATCATTTAGATAGAATTATCTTTAATATCCCTTTCAGATTTCAGAATCAAGGGACATGAACTTGTTCCTTGTTCTCTTCTTGCTTGTCTGTGAGCTTAAGCAAATAACTATTAATGTCATATCTCAGTTTCTTACTATAATTGTTTATAAAATGAGGAAATTCTACCAGATGACCTATAACGAATCTTTCAATGCTAATGTTATTTGATCATCTGTAATCTGAATCTATGATTCCATATATTTCCTTTCTTTTGTATATATTATTATACTGAAGTCTCCCAAATGTGTTTTTAAAATTCTTGAAAAGAATGAAGATAATTTCAAATGGCAAAGGTCCTCTACCTTTACCATTTTTTACAGGGTAAATGATAGGGAACTGGTAAGAAACTGACTATAATAGCTTGATCCAATTCCAAAAAAAGAAAATTTTTTGTGTGTTGGTTTCCTGATGTACAAAATTATATAGCAACTCTTTGTAAAGACTTCATTGAGAGTTTACTTTCACTTATCTATTTATTTTGCAACAAGAACACGTCATAGTATTTTTAAAACTTGTAAATATTGCCAAAAAATTATCACAATTTGTTGAAGGGCTGTAAGAAATGCAAAAGAAATGACACAATCGGTGAAGGCTAAAAATTATCCTGAATTTATCTTACTGTTAATATGAAAGTAATAAGTACACAGGAGAGAATTTGACTCTGAGGCAAAGTTCATTCGTGTCTGTTGTTTAGTTTTAGAAATTTGGGATTAGAGATGCGAAAGCCATTCAGCACATTGTTTCTTCTTTCTGATTATCTGCAACCTAACTCTACCTTATAAAGATACAATAGCACTCATCACTGCTCTTTGGCCATATTACATTTAGTTCATTTAAATTTATTTATTCTCTTTTGAAAACTATAATTCTTATATGTGTATTCTTTCCAAATTTTAATTTTCCAAGTGATTCCCTTCCTTCGGTGATTTGATTTATAGGAGATTTTTGTAGAGATGTTGCAACTATACGGTGGATGGCCTCACTCTTTTCAGTGAAGTAGTAAAGAAAGCTGTATCCTAGGAATACAGGTTTCCAGGGAGAAAAAAACACAAGGATTGGTAAGCAACTACTGAGAACAACTCAATTCAAGTATAATCTTGTTTTTTAAGTGTATTTGAATATTAAATAAATGTTTGCTGCTGAAAAACGTCAAACAGTATTTCAACACTTACGAGAAAAAAAAGACACCCTGACAACTGCCCTATTTCCTCAACCTTCTCCCATTCCTTGTGCTGCTTTCCTAGAGAAGACTCTGGGAACTATTTCTGGATAATACGTTTCTATTGCTATTTCATGATTTTCTGTTTTGTTTTTTAAAAAAATATTAGCTTTTGATTTCCTTGTATAGAAGAGAGGATTTAGTTCTCATAATACCATACTCAATACCACTCCACCCACCCTTACCTCTGCCATGCCCTCACACATAGTTCTTTCAGCCTTTTCCTAGAAATTCTCTTTGACTCGCCTTGTCAGATTGGCTATAGTCTCAATCCTCTGTTTCCTTTTTCCTTAACTTATTTCCTTGGTTTATTTCCTCATTTGGGCAGAATTTAATCTCTGGGAGTTCCTTGAGAAAGGGTGAAAGGGAAATAAAATTTGGGACCTTGCAAATAGTGAAATGTCTTTCCCTCATTCTTGAAAGTTTGCACACAAATCAATTTCCCTCAGATTTTTGAAGAGATAGCACGCTTGACTTCTAATTCCCAATATTGCTATCAAAATCAGAAGGCTTTCTGATTTGTATGTAACCATACTTCCATCTCCACCAGAAATTTTAAGATGTTCTCTTTATTCTTGATAATCTGCAGCATTGTGAAGATAGGTCCTTTTATGTCATTGTGCTGACAATGTTATTGCTTTCTGGAGACTTATCCCAGAGTGTCAAATCTGGAGAATATTTTTCTCTTCTCTCCTTCTTTCCTTCTTTTGTGTTGTATGTTTTATTTTATTTTCTATGGACATCGCATTGTATGGATGTGGAATCTGCTCCACGACTCAATATTGCTCTAATTGCACCACTACTGCTCTAATAGAGCTGTTCTAATAATCCAACTGCATTGCTGATAATGGTATTTCTACAATTATTGTTTAAATTTTTCAGATTGTTTCCTTTTCTTTCTCGGATTTTCATGGTTTCACAGTTTTCTCTTTCACTAGTTTCATGAATGCAATATTTTCTCTTTGAAAGGCTCCATCATAGAAATATTTAGTTTTGGATTTTTGGGGGGTTCCCTTCTCTTATATTCTCACCTTATTCATCATTTGCCTATTTGTTTTTAAATTTTATCTTATATGTCAGAGGTGTTCCTTAAATGTCTGTTGATTGCCCATTCATATTTGAAAAGGCACTCTAAAAAATGCGTTTAAAACTGTGAGCAACAAATGAGGGTCTGACTCTAGAGGTGAATTTTCCAAAATAATAATCACGTACTCTGCTCTACTCTAGTCACCTAACTCTCACAACCAAGGAATTAGAGGTAGCCACATGTGGCTACTGAGAACTTGAAATTTAGCCAGCCCAAATTGAGATGTACTCTAAGAGTAAAATAATCACTGCATTTCCAAGACTTGTACCCAAAGTGTAATCTGTCTCCTTAATAATTGATTTATTGATTGTGTGTTGAAATGACACTATAAAATTAATTTCACATGTTTCTTTTTACTTTACTTGTGGCTACTGGAAATTTTTTAAGTACCTGTGGCTCATGTTGTATTTCTATTGGATAGCACTGCTCTAATAGAGTGATTAAATGAGGTCCTGACCATTTCATTATCTCCTCCCACTTCCTCCTTCCTCCACAAAAAAAGTCAGTATTAACAAGTTTCTTCTCTTGCACCAGTCCATTTGTCGAGAAAGGAATCCTCCAATCTAGCAGTTGTTAGAGTTCTAGAAATGGTGATAGAATAGGAATCAGTATGTAGACTTTTGCCTAGCCTTGTTTCAGCATGGATTCACTCATGCCCCTAACTGGTTCTCTTGTTCTCATGTCCAGAGTCTCCCTGACTCAATGTCTCCAGAGAGGAAACACTTAACCTTCGGACAGGGTAAAGAAGGAGCTTGGCCGGGCTATACCCATTGTGTGGGGGAAGGATCTAGGGGTTAAGACTTCTCCTAAAGCTATTCGACCAAGTTTGTCTCTGCTACTTTCCATCTATTCCTGGGCTCTGATTTCCATGGCACCCCGTGCTGCTAGTCCCTGAGCCTATCTGGAGCTATGTGGTCGATTCTGTTTGCTTCTTGCTGCCTCTCTGCCACATGCTGAGATGCTTAGAACCTGACACTTGGCGAGCCTGTTGAGCTGTAATCATTAGTCCATGTGCTTTTAAAAACATTGACTTATTTTCTCCCCTCTTCTGTAAATCTTTGGGGTGAATATGTGTGTTCATGTTTTCTTTAATTCTTTAACATTCATTTTACTATTTTAGGAGGGAGCAAAAATAAACACATATGTTCAATCTACCACTTTTTAACTAGAGGTCTTAAACCTTAAAATCAACTTGTCATTTTTTTCTTCAATCCTTTCTGCCTGTCAAAATATGCTTAGGCATATAAGCCCCATACAACCTGGTCTTAATATACTTCATGTATTTACTACCTGTAGACATGAGTTTTCAAGTCAAAACAGGTTTGGGCTGTTCACATGTATTTTTTTTAAACCATACCAACTACAGTGTTAATGCTTTATGTAATTACTTAATTTTATTTGCTTAGAGTTCTACTTCCTTCCATTTAAAATCAACTAATCTTCTTGGGCAGAATTAAATATCTAAGATTTCTATGAGCATTATCTGAGAATTTCATTCCACATTGATCTCTTTCCTCAGCTAAACTTCTATCACATGTTTGTTTCCTACAATTTATAATTTTTATAAGATGATATTGTGAGGTTTTTATACTTGTGATTTTGTTCTCCCATCCTCTTCTCACTCTCAGTTTGAACTGAAAGATGTAAAGCTGTGGATTGGGGAAGGGGTTTTAATGGAACCAAGGAATTGACGTTATGCTACTCCTCAGGTTTAACAAAAATTTGGAAAGTAGTTATGATCACCTAAAACAGTTGGGCTTTAATAGTGAATTATCAGGATAGACAATTATATTTCCTGGAATGATGGAAACTTGGACTTAATTTTTTTTTTAATTTTTATTTTATATTTGATTTGATCTTGAAAACTTAATATGTAGCAGGTACTCCCCTTAAATGAATATACCCTTTCAGTTGACAGAGGTCTGTGGCATTTCTGTGGCCTTTATTTTGAGTTGATTGAATAAACAAACATGTATGCAATCTGAGAAAAAATAATCGTGTTATTGAGATGGCATGACAGCCCAATATTTTAAAATGGTTGCTTCAGATGCAAACTAGAAGTTTGGAAGGTGATAGCTATTGTCTAATATTTACTATTTGACAAATGCTATAGAAATAAATCCCAGCAATCACTTTCTGAAGTCTAAAGTTTTATCAGGTAGAACGCTTTTGTCTTCTAGTAACAGAATAATCCAATAAAAGTAGATCAAACAATGGAGAATCTTTTTTATTTCATATAACAAGGAATATGAGACAGTCTGGTTTCAGGCTGGTCAATTCATAGGCATACCAATGTTAAGACTCTAGGTTGGTTTTTCTGTAATTATATGTTTTTACCTCATGGGTACAAAGTGGCTGCAGCAATTCCAAACATCATATCTTTATATAATAATGACCAATAGCAGGAAAAGGCAAGTCCCTGACTTGTGTCAGTCTTTTAAAATAGAAAAGCTGTCACAACAGCTCTCTAGCCAACCTCCCTTGTGCTCTGATGGTCAGCATTTTGTTACCTGCTCAGGTATATACCTCTTAGTGTCAAGAAGATGTATTTGCTAAGACTAAACAACACTCAATCTCTGAAGCTTGGAAGGAATCTTGTAATCACATCTATATTCAATACCTGAAATACAAATTCAGGACTCTTAAGATTGATGAAATAGAAAAAGAGACAGTGATATCTGCCATAACGTGTCTTATTCAATTTATTTGACATCAATATTTTAAAAATAGAATATATTTGCTATCAAAATCATTTTTTAAAAAGTAAAATCCTATAGGAAGATAAAGTTTTCACAAATGTATCAGACACTATGGTGTTTGTTTTAGTTTATCTGTGCAGATATCATCTGGAGTGTTGTCATTGGATAAAACCAAGGCTAATAAGATATTAAAGTGCAATAACTTGAACTTGCCTATATTAGTTGCAAAAATGACTTAGATTTAAAAACGATTTTATTTTCTTTATATAAATATTATTACTATTTTCTGTCATGTATAATACTTGTTCTTTCATGTATAATGTTAATAGAATTTTTTTTAGCATATGCTTTTTTTTTTTTACATTGTTTCATGTTGACAGAAATATTGTGATGGAATAATGGTTAAAGGAACAGGGTCTGAATGCAGCGGCCAAAGTTTGAGACTTAGCTCACCACTATATGTCTTTGAACAAGCTACTTAACTTCTCAGAGTCTCATTGTTGCCATTTGTAACATTGGGAAAACAACAGTACTTACCTTAAAGGGTTGTTGTGAAGATTAATCAAGATGATCCACATGAAAGTTTCAGAATGACATCTGGCATGAGTTAAGCACTCTCAGTAAGAGTTAGCCACAGTATCACATGAAACAATTTGGGCTTTTCAAGAAATGTGATTCCTAAGAGATCATTTTAATTTCACAAATTAAATATGAGGTGATGTTTACAAGGAATATAAATGATGATGTGATTATTTTAAAAGTTCATCAACATTCAACAAGACTGTCACCTGCTCTCCAAACAGATTTTAGAGACAAGTGTGTTGACTTTTAAAAGTACTTTCCAGAAGGAACTTTGGTTCTACTTAGCCTACAGGAGGAAGGGGTACAAGATACCACTTCTGTGGTGTTTCTAATTAGATTTAAATAAACATTTCCCAGTTGCTTCATTCTAGAAGGTAAACCATGTACCAGAACATTAATTGATGGGCTTCAATGTTGAAGCTCAGTGAATTCTGCTTAAGAGGAGCACAGTCCCTGTTGCAAGGCCATTAGGAGTTACCTGTGTGATAGGGAAACGTAAAACTCTGCTTCTTATTACCTAATCCAGTTGAGCAACAGGGAAGAAAGGAGAGACTCCAGGACAAATTCCCTGCCAGAGGTCAGAATGAGGGTTATTCATGGAAGGAATGTGCTGTCTTCACATTGGCTTCTGCTATGATAAGGTTAGTGGAGCTTGGAAATGAACATAACCAGAAGAGCATTAATCTGGGTGACAAATGTAGATTTAAAAATGAATGATCTGGTTTTTCAAAAAAAACTTCTAAATGAGGAGAATTACTTTATGGAGAAAAATAGAATAAAGAAACATTCATTTGCAAATATTTATTTCTGTGCTTTCAAATGGAAATAAAATGTCCCTTGTGTTTAATTTCTTTAGGTAAGAACATATTACTTAAGTTTCCAGCTTATTGTGAATTATTATTTATACAACCTCTGGTTTCTCATTTCCTTAGGCCTGAATATGAATGTTTGCTTTTCCTAACCCTCTAACATTCTCAGTAAGATGATATGCTTTTATTTTAAGAGACATACAAATATACCAAGATGTTGTTGTTTTTTTAATTTACGCTACTTAAGCAGCAAAGATATTGGCAATTGTCATAAACAACTTATCTTTTGATATTTTTGTCTAAATACTTTTAGGTTTAAAATACTAAAGAGCTTCCAATGTTATATATACACTTTTAATTTATTTTCATTATTTTCAAATTAAATTTGGTTTGTTTTTTATAACAATCAATATGTTAGCCTTCATTTTCTAATTTAAATGAGCTTTTCTTTATCTATAAAGAGTTACAAAATAACAGAGGAAAGATGCTTGCAAAATACATCCAGTATGCTTTCATCTTTTCAGCATTAAGTAAAATATCTGTGCTTTTTGAAGCAGAATTTTAACTCCTACTTGTGGTTCTTATTACAAGTCAAGCTAGAAATTTTGGCAGTTTAGAACTAATTGCTTTTGCATTCTAAGACAAAAACTACATTAAAAAAAAAAAAAAAGATAACAGTGCCTCTGGACAGAGGTATGTGCTTAATTAATTTGAACTGAATTTTTTAAATCTTAAATATCTTGACATTACAGCAACAACTTTTATATATTCTTCCTTAAAGTCACTGGCTTATGGTAGAAATTTCTTAACCATTCTATGGATGGTTAAATGTCTTTTGCTTCTATCCCTTCTCTGTGTTAACCAAAACCTGTTAATTGGTCTCTGACATCATTCAGAAAGGACCTGGAGTGCCATTTCGTCTATGAGAACTGTCATTTTTTCCTTTTAAAAGCTCCCTCCTTTGAGGTCCCCATACCACCCTCTAAACCATCTACTGCAGCATCTATTGTGCTATTTTATAGTAATTTGTCTTTATATCTGTATAAACTTCATTACATTGCCAGTGTTTTATTTTGTTAGTTATTTTTCATATTCTCTGGAAACAGAGATATTTGCACCAAGAAGAGATTTCTTATATTAAATAAAATTATTGCTTGAATCAAGTTGCTTAATTTAAATTTATATATAAAAGTAATAAAAATAATTCTAAAACATCAAAGAAGCATAGCAAAATGCTTCTTCCAAGTGATTGCATTGAAAAGGGGCAAAGATTTAGATATAGGCAAGGAAATGGTTGTACTTAACCATGTATCCTTATGTCTGCCTATTTATCTTGTTACTACTTGTTACGTGGATTCATTAGCTCAAGGTCACCTATCTCATATTATTTCTGAACATATTTAACTAATTTTCCTAACATTGTCCTTATGTCAGTTATCTCATCTGTAAAAATTTGGCTAACAAGATCTAATTCATAGATTATTTTGAGAATTGGATGACACATGGAAACATTTATCATGACACCTGACCCATGGTAATATGTGGACAAATATAATCGGCCCCTGCCATCCATTCCTAGATTTTTTTAGGTTGTTTCTCATGAGGAGAGGGACAGAAATAAATAAATTAATTAAAATGCAATTTTATTTAAAATTAGTAAAATTTTTAAAAATCAATAGGACACTGGAAGTAGAATAGCTTTTTTTTAAAAAAATTAACACCATGCTAGTAACAGGGTAAAGTGTATGGGATTCAAAAAGAGGTAAGTTATTTATCCGGGAACTTAAAATTAAGTTGACTAGCATTGCTAAGGGAGAAGGTAGAAGAATAATAGCACACAGAAAATTAAACTTGGGAGAAGAGATATGAAAAGACTTGAAAAGTGGAGAAAATAAGGAAGAAAATAAAGTAGTTCATTCACTCTTTAGAATAAACAGAAATACCAGAGAAACCAAATATGAAGTGCTTGACTGGAAGTCTGAAGTGATATTTAGTTGAGGGTTTTTTTTTTTTTTTTAATAACCATAATGATAACTTAGTAAAAGTGACTACGCTACAACTTCTTGGGTCCTGAAGATCTCATCTCTTAAATATTCATAACTAGATAGGTCATATGAGTTAGCTTTTTTATGCACTATGCACTTTTGCAATATGAAAGCTGGGAAGGAATGAGAAAAAATGTGTCATGCATAGAAGTAGGTAAAAGGTCTTTGAACTGCCACAGTTATTTATATCTGAATAAATATAGATGTCCTGTGAGCCCAGGGGACTTTACAGTCTTCTACTGGTGAATCTTTATGTGAAATTGTCTTTTGTGTGTGGGCAACATCACCAGAATAGGAGCTCCTTGAAATTGTCATTAAATTACCTAAGCCAAACATTATTATTAGGTTATCTGGATAAAGATCAGTAGTCTTTTTTTTTTTCTTTCTTTCTTTTTTTAGGAGGTACAGGGGGTTGAACCCAAGACCTTGTACATTGGAAGCAGGTGCTCAACCACTGAGCTACATCCACTCCCCAATGAAAGTTGTTTTTGTTTGTTTGGTTTTTAGGAGGTAACAGGGACCGAACCCAAGACCTCTTACATGGGAAGCAGACACTCAACCACTTGAGCTACATCCACTCCCCAATATTAGTAGCCTTTAGTAAATAACAGAAGGAGAATAGATTTCCTCCTCGGAAGAGGTACAGTGAAAGCCTTCTCAGACTGCTTCTAACTGAAGCTGTTGGGTAACAGGCAGGAACTCAGCCTCTTCCCTGCACTTGATGAAGTGTCTGCTTTCTGTCCTTTTGGATATTCCTGACAGATTTAGCAGTGAAGATTCATCAAAGGCCTACCACACACTTAACATTACAACTATAGGTTCAGCTAACCACTTAGGCATAGTCAGGCAAACAAGAATGATCTTCAATCCACAGCTAAACAATGGAGCATTTGTGAACTGAGCGTTAGGTGACTGGACTTGCTGGATTTTTATACTCTATTATGTAAGGGTAGGGAGATAACCAGTAGTATTTCTAGCCAATTTGTAAATCTTTGTCACCATTAATTTCACCACCAAAAATCCCATTGTCTTCCAAATCTCCAGTTTTTACTAGGGAAAGATAATGATAGTGGACCTTGATTAAATACTAAGTAACCTGCTTTAGAATGAATATTCTTAACTAGGGTAAATGCCCACTTCCAGGAGGTAGATTAAAAGAACCTAGAGCCACATACACATTATAACTTATGTAGAAGTGCATTGCAGACAACCTCACAGTAGAGATCATTTTTTCTTCCTCCCTGTGACAGAATTTTGGGCACGAAGTAGCCATATGGTAAATATTCACTGAGTATGTGTATTTGTAAAAATGCATGTCAGAGATATTAATTCCCAGAGAATTAGTGCCTTAAAAATCAGGGAAAAAATGTTTCTCATTTTCTAATTTAGCCCATACTGTTATGGCCTTATTTTTCCTTTTCAGGGTGTTTTTTATTTTATTTTATTTTATTTTTGGTTGTTCTTATGGGTTGTATATATAATAGTATACCCATCAAATACTGCTATCTTAGTTCTTTTTTATGGTGAAGGAATGTCTTAACTCTTGTAAACCTGGACTTACTTTTACAAGGCTCTACACAATGTTGCCCCCATCTCTGGCTTCCCACAAACTGTAAATATTCATTGATGCTTTATTTCTTACCCAGTGACTAGTGTGCATGTTGTTATTTGGCTCCTAAGAGGACTGTAAAGTCCTGTAACAAAGACACGGGATGAAAATAGTCCAGAGAATTGCAATGAGAGAGTAAGTAGGGATATCCCTGGAGAGTGAGCTGCTTCTGTGTTTTCTTAAACGTCACAGAGCAATTGTTTCTTTTTCTTTTTTTTAAAATTTATTTATTTTGAGGAAAGAATCAGGGTGAAGAGCAGCTCATTTCCAAGCTGGAGAGGTAGTCAAACACTGGTTGCGGGGTTTACTTTGGTTTAGGAATTCCACTTCTTCGTTGACGTGTCAATCAAAATTCCACAGCCATTCTGGGATATTTGGAGGTGGGGCTGACTGATTGATGTACAGCAGTGATTTGACCCAGCCCTTGGGGCAAACACAACCAGAGTCAGAGTTAATTCCATGGTCTTCCAGCCAGCATTTTAAAAGTTCCTTAGCATTCGTGGCCTTGCATTCGTTCATCGGACTTCTCACTGGTAATTACACCTATGGAATTGCTGTAAAGTTACCTATTCTAATGACGTACGACTCAAGATTGTTGCTTGCAATACTAAAATCTCTTACTTCGATCTAATTTTTGCTTTCTTCTTGTCCAGGAGAAGTGCTACTTGTAATTCTCTTTTCTTTAAGGGGCAGAGTATATTGGGTATTTAGATATTTATTTACCCCATTCCAAGCTCTCGATAAACAGTTAAATCTAACAGAAAGTGGAAGGAATTTGTCTGGTGTAGTAACTTTGCTATGGTTTTTGTCAGTAATGACAAAACTAAGTGTTAAGAAGGCATTCAAAAAAATAGTTGAAACTATCTAAACCCTCTGACATACATATGCCTGCAACAAAGGAGGAATGTCTTAATAAAATAACATACTAAAAGGGCTAATTCATGTTTAGCTGTTGTTCATTCTTAAGACTGTATATGCCCCCAGAAAGATTGTTAAATTGAAGTTGACCACTTTTTGTATCGAGATGCAATTATAATAAGCTTTGACTCTTTTCCATTAAGAATATAAGGCAGTACATTGATATTTCATACGTTAAAAGAATAGTTGTCTTCCCAATCTTAGAGAAAAAAGACTTAATCATCCCCCATTTTCTGATGGTCAACAGTGAAAAATAGAGATCACCGGCAGTCTCTAGTGTTGGCATTCCAGGCATGGTTTTTGTCAACAGATGGCTGCTCTGACTTGTGTGAGAAGTGACTTTGCAACTTTATTTTAAACTCAGGGTAGAGAACTCAGTCACTGTATCATATATGTGATTGGACAACTGAATCTTTTGATGTGGCAGCAGACTGGAAATAGGAAGTAACATTAGAAAATTAACCATTAAGCTAAAACTAGTTTTCAACTTGCAAATTCCTAAGATGTTTTTCAAGGTAAGAATTAGTTACCTAGAAGTATAGAATACCAGGTAATTTTTGAAAACTGGAACTAGATAAAATGTTACATTTTTCAGGCACAGTTTTTTTATTGGTTACATGTAACCATTTTGGTTCATTTCCACCTGCATTGTGATACAATGTGGAATAAATCAATATTCGTAAGCCTCAATTTTACTTCATTGTGATTTATCTTTAAATAGTTGGACACTGAGCCCTATGGATTAAATGAGAATGCCCGAGGCAATGATTTGCCTCAGGGGACATTTCATGAAAATAGGGGACTGAAGAAAGTATTTATAATAGGCAGAGTGAGGGAGTGCTAATAAAAATTCATTTAAAGCATGATTCGTAACCTTACTTGTATCTCAGATCTATACAATTCTATTTGGCATTTGGGTAGTTAATATTGTTACTTAAGCGTTCTGAGATAAACCATAGTTTTAAATATTTCAACACAGGCTCCAAAGTAATTACTGATCTAGAATTACCTATGTAACCTAAATGTACAATACTTAGAAAAATAAAATAAAATTTGAAATGATATGCTATATAGTAATGCTACTAATCAGATACATTCTTATATTAAAAAGCAAGGAATTTATGAAGGCTGGCATTATGTAAATAACTTTGTCTTTAGAAACTTGAATTATCCATGGCATCCTGTTCATCCATTCAACAAATATTTGTGTGGCCAATATATAACAGAGACCGACCATTTCCTGTACCTAATTTCATCCACTTAGCACTTACAGTAATCAAATATCTCCCCAGTACAAATAGCATTTACTAATAAATTAAAAGGATATTAACAAAGGGGACATTTCATAGGGGCCATTGCTTTCCTTAGGGGATCCTCTATTGAGTTTGACTCCACAGGTTTTTATATTTTTTCCTTGAGGATGATGAAAGATCAGTGGACTGCTAAGTATCTGCAAGTCTACGGAGTCTTAGGTTGCTTAGAAACTCAGTGACTATGGGCTTGCTATGGCAACCCATTTTATCAGTGAATGCAAAACTAACTTAGCTGGCATTGTGCCACATCTCCATATTTTGCTGGTAAGATCAGTTCTTCTCTCATACTGGTATTTTTGTTATTTACATTTGTGCTAAATATTATAAATTACCATATTTTTAAAATAACACATTGTAATTTATAATAGATGGCAAGAGCATAAAAATTAAGCCTAAATTCTTAATGTACTTTTAGATATTTCAATTCATTATGTCTATTAGATATTACCCTTTTAGCTAAGTGTATATGTATGTGTGCGTATGTGTGATTTGCATTAAATTAAAAGCATGAGAAAGCAAGACATTATATTATATTATCGATGGGCTAACACAAAAGCTCTATAAATTAGTTTCTCTGAATAATTCTATCCAAATAATCCATAAATTTACCTATATATGTATACGTCTTGTCCATTTTCATATTTTAATTTTACATTGTTAACTCCTGATTTGTAGATCATATAAATATGAGATATATTACCATATAATTTCTTTTTGAAATCTTTGCCTTAAGTAATATACCATGTAATTAGATATATAAATTTAATAGAAAATTAATTTTTTTGAAAAGTTCATTTTGCAAAAATGGAAAAGACATTAGGGGACCTACTCTTGCCCTTGGGTTGAGTATTTGCACTCTGCAGTATATTTTCTACTCTTTTGCCCTTTCTGATTTGGGGCATGTTTTCAGATTTTAATAACATTTCTTATTTTTTTATACATTCATGCTATATATAAACTGTACCTCTTCATAAATATGTGTTGTGTTTATTTTGTGTCCCTATTGATTCTAACTTTTGTATGTTCATTGCAGTCAATAGGGGAGATAGAGCCTCAGTCTCTCCTGAGATAGGCTATTGCAAAGGTTCTATTTATTTTCCTTTTCCCCTGGGTTTTTGGCATTTATGTATTTTGTTTTGATATTTAAGAGCTCATCATATTAAAGTTTCTCTTGAGGATAAAAGAATAAGTCTGGCTCAGGTTTTCATGAGACATTGATATATTTGGTGATGTTTTAGATTTTTCTTTATACTTTATTCATTTCCACAGAATTCTGCAGATGACCAAATGTTTTTTTTTTTTAAGATTTATTTTTATTTATTTATTTATCCCCCGCCCCCTTGCTGCTTGTGCTCGCTGTGTCCATTTGCTTTGCGTTTTTCTGTGTCTGCTTGTCTCCCTTTTTTTGGGTAATCTTACTGCACCAGCGTGCAGGCGGGCCATCAGCTCACCGTGCCGCGCGGGCCTGCCTGCCTTCACCAGGAGGCCGCAGGTTCCCTTCCCATGTGATAAACGGGAGCCCAATCAATTGAGCCACAGCCACTTCCCTGATCAATTGTTTTAGTCCTCTAGCTTATCAGTTCAGCTGGGCAGTGCCTCTGTAAATGATAATATGCCTCATCTCACAGATGATGGAAACAGGTACAAAGACAGAATTGAAGCTATGTTCCTTGAGTTTACCGCCACCAGAACAGAAAAGCCAGCTCCATGAGGTCCATGTTTAAGGCTTCAATGACTAGGATATACTGCCCACCTTGACAGAGATGCCTTTTGTAGTTGGGCTAAAAGCCCACTGATTTTTTAACAAAATGAATGAACAGTCCAGAACAAATAAAAAAACCCACAGGAATCATACTTTTAGCAAGGGATCTCATATTCTAGTCTACATAAAAAGATATTGGATTAGCATGTAAAAAATTAAATGATAGAGTATTTAGGAGACTTGCAGAGGATTTTAGTAGGCAAAACAATCAATGCAACCACTTAGTAATCTTCTACATTTAATGCTAAATCATGCTTTTTGATGCAATTGAATTATTTTAATAAGTTTTGGAAATTATTTTAATAAGTTCATTTTAATCAACATGTCTATTTCAAGCAATGGGCTTATAAACACATTTGGTACATTGGATCATTTGAAATGCTTGAGGAAAGTTTATTGTCATTCATCATGGTATTCTAATTGCTTAAATAATATCCATGGACTAAAGAATTAAAGCCCTTCTTAAGAATATTTTCTAATGTGGAATAATCAGATTATTTATTTTTTAAATACATACAGATTTTTGCTTAAAGTAGACTGCATCTTTTCTTTATTCCATTACATACATGGTGTCTATTAAACATAAACGAGCACAAATCGGAAAAATCATCAGTCCTTTTAAACTTTGGCATCAGATAACTTGGGAAAACAAGGTACCACATCATCTATCAAGGTATTTAACATAACCATGTCTCTTATTAATTTATGCTGCAAATCCTATAGTATAGTTTATTCAGCACCCCATCAACAAATATTTGAGCACCTTTTATGAGTCAGGCACTATTTAAACTCTGGGGATATAATGGTAAACACTACCAACATGATTCTCAGTGAATGCATTATGGGGAGTTTCACTGTGATCTATTCCCTTGCAACTCATGAATGAACAAATGAATAATGAATTGAGGTTTTTTTTTGGAACACTTTCTATGGGTAGGACACTAAGTGCTCTAAGAGAAATAAGTGTTCTCAAAATATAGGGATGAATAAAATATGCTTTATTTTATGCTTTATATTATAGTAATAGCTATACTTATTGCATACAGTATAGAAAACTTTATTGCAGGAATATATATATATATTTGGAAAAACTTGCTAGTTAAACCATGTTCATTGACCACAATAAATGAGGCAGAACTTTGGTTAATTGACATTTAAAATACATGAAAATGCCTGTGATATAAATAAGTCCATGTTTTACACAGAATGTCAGGATATCAGTTTGCATGCTTTCAAATCAAACTAGCTAAATCAATACAGGGATCTGTTAGCCCACATAAATGAAACTCCAGAGTTATCACTCTTCAGGCACAGTTGGATTAAAGTGCTGACTCTTAACTCACTCAGCTTTTGCCTTAATTTGACATTTGGCTTTGTCACAGGTTGCCTTTCCTCAGGGTTGTAAGATGGATCCAGCAACATGAATGCATGCATCCTTGTTCAGATGAGTGGAAGATGATAGTAGAAAGAAGATCTAGTCCCACCAGTGCATTGCTTTAGTGAGTCCTAAGGGAAAATGGATGTTCTTACACTATTTCCTATTTAATTAAAGGAGAATAAAGTTGGCAGTTTTAGAGGCAGTATTGTATTAATATCTGCACATGATTTATGAATAATAATAGAGAGGTGGCTTTTGAATCTTTCCTTCTGAACTCACATTAAGGGGCATCTCTAGAAGCTCAGCTGCATATGGCATTTGGAACTCAAGTTGCTTTTCACCACACAAGATGCCCAAAGGACATGAAGATGTTAAGTTCGTGAGGAAGCATCATTGTCGTTATTTCTCTGGGAAATTCTTAAGCATATTGAGGGATCCCTGAAATATGAGTTAGTTCAGTGAGATGGCTAAATTTAGTCAGATTCACTCCTTAAACTTCATCTCTAACTAAATATTGAAACTAATCCCCCAAAGTATCTTAACACCTATGTCTTTGATTTTTTTTTCCTGAAAAAAAAAAAAAAAAAGACATTATCTACTTTCAGTTTTAAATTTATTCACCTTAGATTGGCTGAAGATTGGCTGCAAGACTGACATATTCAGTGGTGGCCATTGTATCATGGAAAGAAAAGATTTCTTAAGTAATTAATTTGCACGGAAAGCCTGATGGAAAAGAAAGTCATTACAGTACTATTTCCCCTAATCTAAATGACATACAAATAAACCAGATAAGGTTTAATAAGTAGGGCAAAATTAATCTTCCTTTTTTTAAGCTTTAATAGTTTGAGGAATTTAATTACTTTAATTTACATGAGTTGGTAACAAAGATTAATCTGCAAATTACAATTCGGATTTGACAAAAATATTTTTTCATAGTATTTGTAAAGCTGTTATTTTTTGTGGAACTGCCAATAGAAGCTGACGACTTTCGAAATAGAATTATATGTGTTCAGTGGTGAAGGTGAGCTACAAAAGAAGTGAAGGACCAGATATACTCTGGTTTCTTCTAATTTAGGGATATCTGTTATTTTGTAAGCACAGTTGCAGTAGTTTCATTTGCAAGCAATTTGAAGTTTACACTCCAAAAGTCATGTATCATTTTCAAAGGAAATTAGAAATATCAAATGAAAGGTCAAATAGTCAAGTAAATATCAACCAGAGCAGTTAAATGTAGAGTAACTGAAGAAGAATAAAAGGAGAAAATAAAAAGAAAGAAGGTTGAGAAAGAGAGAGCTGATTATAAAATCAATCTTTTGGGACATGCTTCTTTCTGATATGGGAAATATTTGATGGTTTTTAATTTTGTGTCACATCATATGGGGCAGTTTCTGTATTTTTATGTACTTATTTCACCTCAAGGAGAAATTTTTTACTTAAGAGGAGTTTTTTTTGCCTCCAACCTACTGTGATTTCCCAATTTTCCCCGAGGAATTGCAGAAAATGAGAGGAAAAACAGGCTTCGCTATTATCTTGGATCATGTTCAGAAAATGTTTTTAGTGCTTGGAATACATAGAGGCTGCTGCTCCAAGCTCATGCATGCAACTTGGGAAAACAATGGTATTCTTAGCCTGGTCACTCTGAACAGAAAAGCACTGGTGGGGTTAACAAAAGGAGTATTACAGAGTGCACTGCAATGTACTCAGGCAACATAAGCATCTCAATGCACATTTGTGTCTCTACCCACGAACTGGAGGCACTGCAGAGTGGGATAGTTTGTTTACCTAATACCACAGAACTGAGAGACCTTGGTCTCCAAAAGCCAAGAAAACATAGTTGTGTCCTAGCAGTCTCCAAGGCTGAGTTCTAATTGAGTATTATGAAAGTAGCAGGACTAGTAGAGTCCTTTGAGACTGACATTCCAAAGCAATTCAGATGCTATAACCTACTCTGGGTAACTTAAATCACAACCTGAAGACCTACATTCAGGAATCTGAAAGGGGATGACACAATAAAAGATGTTTTGAGCACTTGGTTGCTTGATGGGGAACAATGAAGATGATAGACATTTGCATGAAGACAGGGTTGAATCTATGTAAACCTACCTAGTTGTATTAGAAGGCTGAAAGAGTCCTTATTTTTGATAAGATAAGATATCTTATCAAGCCCATCCTCATTACTCCATAATGTGAAGAAATTTTTAATGCTGCTACCTACATTTCAGGGGTTAAATGAATCAGAATAGGTAAGTCAAGCATCTCTATTATTATTAAAAATTTAAGTGTGGGAATTCCAATAAGTTTATAATTTATTTCATTCAAGCAGATAACCAGCTATCACAAAGACACATGCAAGACAGTTGTGGAGTTTCATTATTTCAGAATTATTCTGAATTTATAGCATATGTTTTATGCATAACAGAATGGTAGACAGCAACTTTTAATTTTGTCTCAATTCTCTCAATTCTAATGTTGACAATTTCAAGATTATACTCATAGAAAAATAAAAACAAAGAAACTTAACCCATAAATTTTGCTTCTGGAAGTTGTATCAGATTATTTGTGTGTGTGTATGTGTGTGTGTGTGAAAAGTATTGTACAAGTCTTTGCAAACTGAAAATACATTAAATACGTTTAGAATGTTTCCCCCTTTGAATTCTGTGGATTCTTGGAAATCTTAAGAATGTATTTCAGCTTCTTCAAAGTGCTTACTTGAGAAGTAGCCCTTCAAGCCACACCTCTTGGTCTCCTGGATGACAGAATCCTCTGCTTCCCCAAGAACAAACCCTTTCCCTAAACATTAAGAACCAGTCTGGAAGATCTTTTAATTTCACCAGAGGGTTTGATAGACTGACTTGCATCCCTTCAAAACTTCTAGCAGAGGTTTTGTCACACAAATGCAGAGTTGAAGTACCAGGGTGAAAGATTAGACTTCATTAAAAAAAAAAACAAAAAACAAAAAAACAGAATGAGAGAGAGAGAGAGAGAGAGAAGCATAAGAAATTCCATAAAAATTATTTCCTGGGTGGTGATTTTTAAAAAACAAAGTATTGATATATAGCGTGCTTCTTAGAAATCAATTTTCCAATCTTTAAAATACATAAAATAAGGCACTCCTTTACCATGTCCCTGAAAAGTATGTTTGTGCATGTGTATGTGAGTGTTTGTGTTTGTGTTGCTATATATGTGTGTTTAACTCATCTGGAAAGTTGTTGCCCAAGTGTTATGCATCTTTAAAGTTAAAGTAACAGATAGTTAGGTGGTATATATGTCAATTTAACTAAGTTTTTAAAAGATTGATTTGGTAGAATAGTTCAGTATGCCTGTTAGTTAAATGGAACAAAAAACATTTTAATCCTCATCATCCATCAAACTTCTGTATATGTCTTTCTGTTTTTATACATTCATCATGATTTTCAGCTTTTTCACTGGTGTTTAAACAGAAAAAAACTAATCATATTTTAATATTTTAAGAAACATCAGTCTGTTCAACCTAAGAGTCAATGCAAATGTAAACTGATTTTTCTAACTCTTTTTAAAACTCTTTAGCTTACTTCGTTTTAAAGGCCCCACATCAGGCACTATCTCAATTCCAGGACTATTAAAACATTTTTCAACACTAAAAGTTGCTGTACCCTCAATTGCATTTAATATTCTGTACTTCAACCATGTGAAATTTCAGATTAATTGATTGAATTTTTTTCTCAACTTTTTTTCTTTTATTTGGGTCTCTTCAACTAAATACTTGCTTTCGTTATGAATCGCTGTTTTTTTTACCCTGTGAAATCACCACACCATGCTTTAGATCTAGTTATTCTTTTACCTGAATATGCTTATAGTCCCATTACCTTATATTTCTTAGCATCAGTTAAATGTTGACCTCTTTTCCTCTCATAAGATTCAGGTTAGCTTTGCAAACTGTTGAGGCAACATTTTTAGATGGCCTGTGAAATTTACATATTGATCTGGCTCTGTCCACATGGATAGTGTGTCCACATATACAGAGGTGCTCTCTCTTTGATCTCTTTCACACAGCTTCTGCCATGGCTTCTAGTAAACATTTAGGTAAGGCTATTTTATGTTTTTAATTAAATATGTTTGGTTTCATCCTATTTTTTGATCCCTTAGGCTATGTGGCTTAAGTCTAAACTTTAATTATCCTGATATTCTGCATTTTACTTAAATAATTTCCTTGAAATTTTCATTTAAATGTGATATTAGATATCTCCATCTTAGTGAGTCACTTCTGCACTGACATTACATTATATTTTTGTCTTGTGAATTTAATATCTCTATAAATTATGTATATTTATTTTTATTTCTGCATGTGAGGTACCTCCTCACAGCGTAAAGCAGGTAGAAATATAATAGAGATGGGAGCATGCCATTAGTTTAAAAGCTCTCTCTCTCTATACACACACACATACACACACATACATATGTAATTTCCATGGTTAATTATCTCCTAAGAATTAAAGCAAGTAATACAATAAAAATATGCCATAGAGTTTGAGATAAGGTTTGAGATAATTTATAGAGCTTTAGGATGCATTTCTTTGCTTTATTTTTTCTCAAACTCTTAATTGTCATTTACAGAATATGGTCACTGTTAAGTCTTTGTCTGCCACGTTTAGATAAAAAAATTTTTCTCAGTGTAATATAAGGTTATTTAAAATTATTTAGAATATGTAAAATTAGGTGTTGGTGAATAACTTAACATTTTTTCCAAAAAGAGTAGAGAGTCTATAGTCAGTCTGTATGGTTTTAATACTTTTTATACCATACATTAACTATTTGACTTCAGTTAATTATCTAAAGGTTTAATAAAGTGGAATGACTGGTAAATTAGGTAATAGATGTGAAATACTTAGCTTGACTACTGGCCTATAGTTAGCCTCCAATATGTGTTAACATTATTGTTTCATCATCTCCATGATTTTGAAATCTTTTCTTACCCAATCAAGAGTTGTAATGCACACTATACTGAAATGCTTCTTATCAATTGCTGAACTGTAAACATCTGAATCATTTAAAATACAATTTAAAATTTTTGCCTCATACATCTACCAATACCTTACATCTGCATACAGCTTTATGTTTTATGTTTAAATCTACAATCTGAGACTCTGTATGGTTTTCCTTTTGACAAAAAGGAAATAAGGAATACAATGACTGTATCTTGCCCAGTTCACTAATCCTATTTTTAATAAAGCTCTGAGCAGAACTTGGACCATGTGATCCCTCTTCTAGAACTCTTATGATGCATTTATTATCTTCTTCTTAAATATTTTGCAATATATATGTTACTCAATTTACTCTAGATGTCCTCTTTTACTTCACAAGTGTTAAATTCTATGAATCGCCTTATCTAAATTACTGTCATGAAGGATTAAAAAAACATAATACCAGAAGAAAGTCTGTTTACTATTTTTTATATTTGTTTTGAAGCATGACACATTACTTAAAAGGAAAAGAAGAAAAAGAAAAAAAAGAGCAAAGAACTAGAAATAATAAAAAAAATACATTAAATGGGGAACTTGTAATTTAAAAGATAATACATTGTTTACTATGGAATATTATACAATAATGAAAAAAAGAGAGTTAACTCTAACCATAATATGGGGATATCTCCTAGTCACATAATATGAGAAGAGGCAAGGTACAGAAAATAAAATTCAATAATGTGTAATCATAAATGCATGCATACACACACATATATACATACAATTACTGGAAGGGTACAAATGCCTGACATTGGTTACTTCTGAAATTGGGGGTTGAAAGAGGTCTCTCATTTTTGTCCTTTCTATAATCTTCAATATTTCTCATTTGCTTTTAATATCCTAAAATAAAAATTTGCTTAAAAGCCAAATGATACCATAGAAAGTATTTATTAAACAAATTCTATATGTCAGGCCCCGTGCTAAGCTATTAATGTTGTCACTCGTAATCCTTACATCTTCAAGATATTTCTACTGAGGCTCAGAGAGGTAAAGCACTTAGTAAAAAGTAATACACTTAGGAAGTGATAAATTCCAGATTCAAACCTAGGTTCATTCACTTTCATAGCAGATGTTCTTAACACCACTCAAACCATTGCATATTCATAGTATGAACAAGCAGCAGCATAGTCTCTGATTTCTGTTCATTCCCCTTCAAAATATTATGATTGTAATAACCTTCAGGCACTTATTTCAACTGATTACCAACAATGAGCCTGTTCCAGGCTGTGGGGATTCTTCTGTGAACTAAACAGACAAGTATCCTCCTCCTCACCGACTCTCCATTCTAGAGCTTGAAGAGATGAGACAGTCAAAAACATTAGTCAAATGTGGAGGATGCCTGCTGGTGATAAGTGATTTGTGGAAAGCAAAGCACACAAGGGAGATAAGAGGCAGGGACTCTTGGGAAGGGGGTGCCATGGAAGGAGAGCATTTGAGTGCCTAGTAAGCCTCAGGACTTCTGCCCAGTGCTGCACACAACTTACCTCATGATGTTCTTATTACTCCCCACTTATTTAGTTTTCTTCTTTTTCCGATTATGAAAATAAGAGTGAGTCATGTAATCCCTAATCCCCAATAAATATCAGTATCACCTGGTAGCAGGGCGATTATGTCTGTCTCATTAGAAATCCTATGTGGTCTCTCACAAAAGAGTTCCCAAAGAATTAAACCTATGATGACTTTGGCATACTGAAAAATTTTATTCTACTAATCAACTTATCTAGTGCTATAGTGATTTACATAAGGCAAGGTGTACCTTCACATAAAACACATCCTTTCAAAATAGGGTGGGTAGATAACCATTTAAAACTGAAAATCTTACATTCCTTTCTCTAAAATGGATGCAGCATTTTGCTGCCTTATGGCTCAAGATATATATTTTACTAAAAAGCCAAATACACAGTTGAAGATTTTACTCAACTGTGGGATCTCTGGGTCTTGTGAGCTAAGCTACTCAGGAACTGTTGTCTCTGGGATTGAACACTTAACAGTTGCCCCTGGGAATGTAAATTTGATTCTTTGGTCTGCTCCTGGGAGTGTGTGACATTTTCCTCTCCAGAGAGTCAGAAGACTTGGATGACATTAGGCTGCTGATTAAATAATGATCCAAGTAAGTTCATTGCCAATCTAGGCACCTATTTTGCAGGCAGTTCTTGAAATATCTTTAATAGCATTCATATCCTCATTGTAATTTTACTATCCATTCAATATGCTCTTTAAAATATGTCCCATGTGACGACTTGTGTTGGAAAGTTATTTCTGAATTGTCACATTGGAGTGTGTGTGTGTGTGAGAGAGAGAGAGAGAATTAACGTTGAGCAGAAAACATTTTTAACAAAGCAGCTACACTGCAGTAATGAAAATGTGTATTAAATAATACTTTGTGTTAGTTTTTTAATGATACAACAAAAGCAAAAGTTCACAGTTAAAAGACACTGAAGTAATCTGAAATTTCTGTTATTCTTTTTAAATGAAAATAATAAATTATAATGACTTATTGTAAGGGTATTTCTACTTTATACTAATTAACTGTTCTGAATTTGAATCCCAATACCTCTAAAATATTATATAACTTATTATTAATTTTGAAATAAATGTGTCAACAAAAATACTCTGGGGAGTGGACAGTGCTTGAAGAAAAAGAGTGCTTTAGGTTCCTTTCTAGTTCTATCACTCTGCTTAAAAGGAAAGGATTCACTGTGAGGCCCACATGCCCAGAAGAGACATTGTGAGCAATCCAATGATAAGCACTGACTTAAATATGATCTAATGAACTAAATATATTCCTGCGTTAGTGTTAGCTGGCTTTACTTCAAGGTTAAGTTGGAGGCATTTATCCAACTGGTTTGTCTGAGAGATAATAGTTTAAACTTCTGAAGATTTTTCTGGTGTTGTTCTGAGAATTTCTCTGTAAGAAAGGAGCCTTAATGTTGACGGTCCATCTTTCTCTAAAGTGAAAGACCTTCTATTTTGATTTGATATAAAATTGACTTTCTTTTAAAGTGACAAGTATTTACCTTCTTACTTTAAAGTGTTATCCTAAATAGTAACTCTATTTAAATGTTTTTTAATAGTTTTGGCTAAAGAAGTTTAAGAAGTTTGTGGAGGATTTTTGCTGTGCTTATGAAACTTCTGTAAAACTAACAGAAAATGATAAATAGTTCAGAATTTCCAGCTAGAACAATAGGCCATTTCCTTTTTTATAGGTCTGTTTTTCATACTTGTGGATTGACAAGGTCTCTAACTATTTTCAAAATTATTAGTTTCAAAGCAATTCAGATGACTACTGTATAGAAAGAGCATATCACTTAAACTTTATGAGATGAATTTTGCAAGCTAAAATGTAACAGAGAAGTGAAAATTTGACTGTTCTCCTGAATTTACCCTTTCCATCCCCTGACCCCAGTTCAGCATCTGGAATAATGATTGCGTAGTAAAACAGAATATATTAGGGGTGGCTCAGCAAGTCAGTTCCCTTTGTCTCTCTGGCCTCTGACTTACTTGGATGGGAAAATGACCAAAAGAAAAAAAAAGTCTGTGAGATCTGCGTGTCTCAGATATAGGCATGGGTCCTCACCAGACTATAAAAATAGACCCTTGTGAGCCATGTGAGTAGAGGTTATGTGTGGTTTTCTTTCTTTCCTTTCTTTTTGTCTTCCTCTGGCAACAAAACACACACTGGGATCTGACGTTGTAGTCTCTCTTTTTTTAAAGCATATTTAAACTCTCACACATTTTATGTAATGAGGATTGAAGTGTAGGATTTTTCTGCAGAATACCATTTGGTCCTAGTAAGAATACTCTGTTCAAATGTTGGAGCATTTGCTTGAAAAAGCTTTCCTAAACTTTTAAAAGGTAAGTCATATTATGTATTTTTTATTATTAAAAAATCAAAGACTTTTCCATCTCCCAATTTATGGGAAATGACATTACTCTATAAAAACTTTAAGATGTTATATAACAAAAAAAGCATTAACTGCTTCCTTAAAGCCACGAAGCTTTATTTAAAATCAGTTTCATATTGTTTTCCACGTTATTAATTTTCCTACATTATGTTAAAAAAAGATACCTTATCCAATGAACAATGACATTTCACATCTTGATGTTTAAAATCTCATGTTTATCTATAATCATTTATCTGTTAATATTTAAAAGAACTTATAACCCAATTTCAATTATTATAATACTTTCATTGTATACATAGGCTATTTGTCTATGATTTTTAATTTAAAATAAAATAATAAGACCAATATAATGAGATTTAGTTGTTATAGACGACTTGTCACACTTACGTAACATGCCTTCTATTATGCAATTTTTAACTATTTGTTACTTTACAGAGACATTAGCTTGTTTAATTTTCAATCTTAATTTCACAATTTTTGATGTACCTGACTTTGTTTGCATAGGCAATGTAGCATTCATTATGGATATGTTTTTATAGGCAAGCATCTTTAAATGAATAAAGATATTGTAATTGCTACTAGGAGTGGTAAATTATATTAATTCTAAGTAATGATCCTATATGCAATTAATTATTATTCATTACTATAAAATTTGGTAGCAGAATAAAATAAACACCGAAATAAATATTATTGGCTATTTAAGAAGCCTATTACAAGCATCATTGAATTCTTTTCTAAAGTGATACTTAGTTTAAATAAAGGATGAATCATTTTCAAGAAATTAACTGAAAGTTTAATTTATAGTAAATGAAATCATAAATAACTGTAAATGGCATAAATTTTCTACAGTAAATCTCAAACGATTTCCAGAATTATCAAATAAAATATCAAAAGATGGTTTTAAAGATTTGTGTGCCCCTTTTAGTCCTTTCCTGTGTAGTTTTAAGCCAGTGATGTTACCCTCAAGCTGGAAGAAAACATAGCTTTAATATTGGTTCTCAAGGTAACCAAAATGAAATATTTAAAAATTTTGTTATGTAGAGATTCCAGTGGTCCACTGTAAATGGGAATAAAAGAATGTAGAAATGTTTTCAATTATCAAAATTGTTATTATGGTACTAAGACAATATTTATTTATATTTATTTATATTTATTAAATTTATTTATATTTATTAAAATCAACCCTATTTATGTAAAATATACACATTTATTAGATTTTTAAAAACTAAACTTTACTTGACCAACATGGAATAACATTTTCTGCTATAATATGTTTTTTTGTAATAACATTTCATAACAATAGGAATTTTGTGCATTATGCAAATTTTATGCATTATCTTAATTTTATATAACACTCACAATCTTATTGATATACAATATACCAATGTTAGAGAAAATTGAGCCATAGACAAAGTAATATGAGTAGATATAGAATTGAACCTAGATCATCCTGGCTTCAAAACCCAGAACCTTAACCACTGAAAGCTTAGAGTATTTATCTATTTGTAGTAGAATTCTAGGTGGAAAAAAAACAAAACAAAAAACAGAAGATCATGGTATTCCTGTCTAGTGTTCAATGACTAAAGATGGGCCTAGATAATTCTATCTTAACCAGTATGACTCTAAGAGAATCATTTCAAACCTGTAGTTCTCCCTGGTTCATAAGCCTCCAAAGGGTAGGCTTGTTTCTAGAAGGATCTGTAATATAATATATAAAGTCCAATGTAATTATTGTTTTAAATTTTTAAATCTATCACCAAAACAAATTTTAAAATGTAATATTTTAAAAGCATAATTTAGTTAATTGTATTATTGTTTTACATTATAGATGTCTAAATCTTTTATTCTCTTGTATATTTTTACCTTCATATATTCTGATCAGATGGAAATGCATATATAAATAAATCAAATGTTGTGTTAACTTCAATAAGAAAAAAATTTGGTGATCTCCTGATCCAATAGTTTTGGCACTTTACTGAAGAGCCCTTGGGTCTTGTGGGGATGACTCAGAGCCTACATGAGGTGTGATTAGATGGTGAAGTATCACAGTTTTTGCCCCCGTCTTTTTACCAAATAGCTCTTCTTTTAATTGTTTTTACCTATTGAGATTGTGTATTAAATTCAGTTCAAAAGAAGATTTCTATCTGTAAAGAGGAATTTGTAAAGTACTAGTCTAATGATCTTTTGTTTCCAGATGTTGAAATATAACCAGATTTATATGATTGATTTGTACCCATTTCAACTAAACTGGATTCAAATCCTCATCTTACTCATCTCTAGGGAACCATGATTTGGCAAATGCACGTAGAAGTGGCCTAGGGTCAGAGTGTGAAAAGGAATTTGGTTTAAATTTGAAAGCTAACTTCTATCACTCACATTCAACTCATTGTCAAACTCTTCTACTAACTCGATAAATTGGATTTTATGGGAAGATGCTCTATTTGTTAAATGAGAAAGTCTTCTGTGTGTAAAAAGAATGGTATAATGTCTGGAGTGTGAAACAGAGATATGTGATCTGGTTTTCCTTCTTCAGAAAAAGTGGAAGGAAGGCTTATGGATAAAGTAGGAAATTTTAGATGGCCACAGATTAGTCAGAAAATGTCATCCAAATCCCAATACTCTTTTATGGTCTGAGAACCTTGGAAATCTGAACATTTTTCAACTTTCATTGTTCACATCCCAGGAAATTTTACCTATGGGCTGTGCCTTTTCTGGTAGAGTTTCCCAGGGAACACAGCTTTATAAACACATGGGAATAATTATAGGTTCTCTGGGAATTTACTCTGATGTCCTGGAGAAGATTCTTATAACTCAACCTACCACAGGCTTTGCAAAAGCTCACTCTCTGTTTCTATCAGGTAGTGAAAAGGCATAAAGAGGAAAATGGTCTAGAAACACTCTGTGGATGTGACAGCAAAAAAAGTTCTATTCTTCCTCTGTTCAAAGACAGTCAAAGGGAATAGGAGCCACTAACAAATTAGATAAATGGAATAAGATTATAATCTATAAAGTGGATAGAAGACAGCTGGTCTACCTGTAGGATCGATTGAGGTATGTGAAGAGTAACATCTTAAGCATGCTTTTTATTTTCCCTTACTACTTTATACAAGTCTCACTTGTTAGTTTTCTTTCCTATTCCTGTGCTGCTTATTTTCTTTCTAAATTTATGTATATTAAACAGGCAGTAAATTAATGTTTTGTCAATTTCTTATAAAAGGACAAATGACATATAGTACAGAATAAAATATCATCCAGAATTAGCAAGTAAAAATAAAACTACCCATTTCATTATGTAAGAATCTGTGTTGTTAAGAAAACCAAGTGTGTAAGACATAATTTGCATGCTCTAAATAGCTAAATTTGAGGGAAGAGTGGAGACAGATTACACTTTTTATTTCTGAAGATAAACATGAGTGGAAAAGCTATTGATTGGATTTGCTGTGTAACCTGAACTTTTCTCTTTTGTACTCAGTGCATGTCTCACATAACATGTTTGGTCCTTCTTTGCCTCAGTGAATAAAGCTAATTATAATTTTGCAGTATGCACTATAAGGTTAAAGTGTGGTAATAATAGCAATACTTAATTACTTATGGTGCCAAAGTACTGCCCTAAAAGGCGATAAATGGACCCAAGTTTTGTTAAGTACCTTCCCTATTCTTAGGGGGGAAAAGATGCTAGAACTTATATCAAGGTCACAAAAGTGAATTGATTCATTGCAAATTTGAACAAGTAGACAAACTCAGTCTCTCTTTCAAAAATATCAATATGTAAATTAAGTACCGTTAGATTAATATTTGTGTCATTGATTGCTTATATATCATCCAGGACAATGTGAGACTAATCACTGTCCAACCATAATGATTCAACATAATAAAATACTTGAGACTTTTGTTTTTTGATAAATTTGACTCAGTAGTAGTGGGTTGTGGGCCCTACAGTGCCCTGGGCGGTCCATTGCTCAACAGCTCTGGGCCTAGGGTCCATTGATGCCATAATAATGTATTTAAGGTCGAGAGAGAGAGCATTGGGGAGCATTTGGTGCTCCCTGGGCACAATTAGGACTCTCTGTGTCCCCAAAAATCTCTTTTTTCTAGTGCATGGAGCTACTCAAATAAAAGAGACTGGTTTTGGAAAAGGTCAGATAGATTCATCATTAGATTGTGGAATAGAATCTGGGAAGAAGCAAACGTGTACACATCTATTTTAGCAATAGAGTGTAATTTTTAAATCATTTTATGTTTCATCTGTCTGTTAGATTTGCAAATGACATTACTTTTGAGTGAATTCTTTTAGGTGAGGTTTATATAGAACATAAAATAATTTTTCAAGAGAGATAAGACTTATTTTAAATTGTATTTTTTAAAATAGAGCCATGGTATCATATTCACAAAACTAGAAGTTGACACAAGGGATGTCCTGCCCCCTTTTTTAATGAACTTACAAAGCCATAGGTTTCTGCAGAGTTTCTCCAAGAGCTTCCTAAAAGTGAGAAAGAACCGTGTCGGGAGGAGTGGGCAGGCTAAGTTAGGAATCAGGGTTTCTAAATTTCCTGTGTCTATTGGACTTCTCTGAAAGAATTTGAGTGAAAAACCAGTTCAGCTGTTTAAATAAAAAATTACTGATATCAGTTAGCATGGAACTCTTGAGGAAAATAAAGAGAGATTAAGTGGCTTATCCAAGGTCATATGGAATGAGAGTGACAAGTCGAACTTAAATTTAATCTCCAATCTCCTAGTCTGAATTATTCTAGGTCGGATCCCTGTATTGTGATTGCTACCTGAAGTATAACCTGAAGATGAGATGGGACAAGTCTGTGAAATGGGCACATTTATTACTTAATAAGCTCCTCTGAATATTACTATTGTTTCACAGTATACAGAACATCAGAATGACATTCTCTTTATTTAGCCATAATAGTGGTTGTTTAAAAGAAAATGTTACAAGAAAAATTTAAGGTGTTTTACAATTATGCTTTGCAAAGGAAATTCTCTCTGATACTATTCAATCCTTTGTCTGCTTTATCAGGCTTAAAGAACTTGTTTCATTGCATTATGGCATCCCTTATCTGAGCCATAGGAGGTAGCATGTTACATGATTTCAGAGGCCATGGAAAGCTATTCTTCCCAGGTCACTCCCAATCAGTTGGTAAAAAGTCAACCCCCTTAATCAGTGATACATAAATTTCTACAGGAAAAGAAAATCTTTTGTTTGGGCATCTGTGTTTTCCTTTTACATTGAGAAAACAGGTGATGTGAATGAGCTATTCAAGCTGCTTGCATACCCATACTTCAGTGTTGAATGAGTTTTTGGAATCTTACGTTTTATAGTGGCAGTATCCTAGGCATAAAGGATTAGTTAAATGGAAATACCAAAGATAATGAACAATTATAAGGGGAGTGTAACCATGGACCAAAGTAGATTTATTGCTATTGTAGTTATTATCTTGTGTTAATGGAAGAGCTTGTAACTCTCATATAAAGATAATGATTGCCAGGGGTTATGAAGGGACGGGGCAGGATGAATGGGTGGAACACAGGGCATATTTGAGGGGATGAGTTTCTTCGTTATGATACTGCAGTGACAGTCACATGACATTAGCACTTGTCAAGACCTATGGAACTGTATAGCACGAAGTGCAAACCATAATGTAAACTATAGACTTTGATTAGTAATAGTGCTTCAATATTGGTTTATCAACTGCAACAGATATGCCACACTAAACTAAGGTGTCAATAATAGAGGAAACTGTGTAGGTGTGTGTGTGGGGAGGGGGGTTTATATGGAATTCCCTATACTTTCAGTATAATTTTTCTGTAATGTAAATCTAATGCTTCTCTAAAACTAAAGTTAAAAGAAGGGTAAATAAATAAATAAATAATATTGCCAAAGACAAATTTTGTAATGCTGCTCTTTTTCCAGTTTGGGAAAATTTCTTGTTTTCCTTATTTTCTTACCATTATTATCTTAGCTGTGCAAGTGACATTTTAAAAAACTAAATGGTTCCTGAAATGAAAACAGATACTAATAAACTCCTAGGAGTGCTGCTTCTGCAACAACAAAGCTCTGGAGGGAACAACTGAGACCATAACAAAATATAATTTGTAGTATTGCACTTATGATTTTGACAGACATATTCTGTGCATCCTCTTTTTTGTCTGTAGCCCTCTGTTGTCTTGGCATCTGAGTTTTCCTCAACCATGGGGATTTTGAAGTAGGGAATAGTTGTTTATAAGCTACATAGGACATTCTGACCATTTAATAATGTCAGGCCAGCCCCATTATACCAACGTGTTGCATACTAACAAAAGTAGCTCAAAGAAATGTTTTCAAATATTGTTCAGTAATAATAAATTCTTGCTAATTTTATTACAATAGGATGAACTTATCCTACAAATTGTTTTCCTCCAATCTTTATGTAATAAACGTATACAATATAAAGACACCAAACATAAAGATTGGCTAGGTGAAAAACACACTAGCACAAACTGGTTGATTTTGACAGAATTGGCATGAATCATCTCCACATAATAAAATGAACAACATTGCAGTTTAATATTTTTTTAATCCTTAAGACTAGTAAAAAATGCATAGCATTAAAACTAAGCATACTTTAATTATACATTCTTTTCAAATTCTTTGTACCTATTGTCTATCCAAAAGTCAGGATTAACAATTAATTTGAGTGTAAATTACCCTTCATTTAAAATAATCCAGCAATTTGAAGGATGTTTATAAGACAGAAAAAATTCAGACATGAGCTTGGTATTAAAGGTAATGAGATTTTCCTTTAAGAGTGATTATAATTATAGTGATATTAAAAAGTATCCAGTGATAATTTTCTGACAAGGTTTTCCCCATTTGCCTATGCTTTTTTGTTTTAACAGATAGTTCCTTACAAGTGGTTAGAAGAATTGATTGTTTCTGAGGCTCATCAGATCACTTCCTGTTAAATCCATATCTTGTTGTTTATTCACAAAGAAGGTATAGTAAGGAAAACACCTGTTCCTGTGCTTGCTTAACATTTAGATGGAGAAGACATCAATCCCCTCACTCAATTTGCAGGAGGGCTATGTTTGCATGGAGAAGCCAGACAGTGAGGGTGCAACAAGCTGTCTAAGGCTGAGGGAAGATGGGAGGATAAGGGTGGGTCTCTGCATGGTACAATGTAGATAAGACTTGAATATGTTAATAATCCAGAGAAAAAATTAAAGAGGAGAATTTTGAAGAAACACTCTAGATGATAGTATATTTCTGCCACTGGTAGGTAGGTAAAAGCAAGACAGAGGGGAAGCAACTTGAGAAAGTCACTTTGCTGAAACAAAAAGAAAAGCATTTGTTTTTTCATAACTGGCAAGTTGATCTCTTTCAGTTGAGTGTTTTCTTTGTACTTTGATCGTCTTGTGCTGATAGAATATAAGAGTCTGTTTTGTTATCTCTTACTAGTGACAGAACCTGACCTCTTGGAAACCACTTTAATCAAGCCTGAGATTTGCAAGAGGCAGGTGCTGAACCTTACATTGCCTGCTCAACAAGAAAAATGGGCTGTGATCGTAACTCCGGGCTCATCGCTGGAGCTGTCATTGGCGCAGTCCTGGCCGTGTTTGGAGGCATTCTAATGCCAGTTGGGGACATGATTATTGAGAAGACAATTAGAAAGGTAAAAGTAGTCCAAAGGATCTTTCCTGCCATTCTGATTCATCCTCTTTTCTGTCTCTTATTTGCTTTGAATGTCTGTTTTATATTTCATGATGGCTTGCAATTCTGTGCTTCAACTCAAAGGTGATTATGAACCACTGCACCTCTACACGATAGAGAAGTGACCATGCATGAAATATTACATGTAATGTCTGTTTAACATGAATACATTGACATATTAACTATAAATATACAAAATCTGAAAATATCTAATTATAGGTGTACAAGTTAGTAGAAATGTTGCTTTTCATTATGTACAAGAGTATGTTGATATGCTTTTGAATGAAAAATATATTAAGTATGTTGATGAGGGTACATTTATAAAGTGGTTGTATTTTGCTTAATAATGAAAAGTATTATAAATATTATATAATAAATATATAAACATATAATAAATATAAACATAAATATGTAAAAATGGTTTATTATATAGCTTAAAATTATTGTCATATTTATTAGTGAACAAAGAACCTTTGGGGAAACTGGAAACTATATTTTGGTTTGGTAAAAACTGCACCCTGTTTCATATTATATTTGCTATAATCTACAATGTCTTACAAGCGTTTCTTCTTTATTAAACTTTGTATTTGACCCTTAGAAAATATTTTCAGAAATATGTTATAGAGGCCATACCATAGTACATGTGCTACAAATTGGCTATAGTGTTAGCTAAAATTAGAATGATTCTATAGACAGACTTTGCGCAACAAAACGGAATTCATCTTCCATCCTAAATTCTTTTGTTTATCTTCACTATCCCTCACTAGAAACTTTAACTGAAAGGGAGAATGACCAGGGATGCCAAATCCAAATGGCTTCAGGAGCTTATAGGCAAAGTTATAAAAATGAAAAGAATGTGAAGCTGCCAAGAATGAGAAAAAAGGAAGAACAGGAACTATGGTGAATTTGTGAATGTGTGTCCTGCCCAAAGACATGTATGTTCAGTTTTTTTCAACATGATGCTGGCCAAATAAAACAAATTTGAGTGCTGGTTTCACCTCTCAGCCTGCTTAAGATGTCAGTGACCTAGACAGAGTTAGTAAGCACACTCCAAAGTGGAGGACAAGAATCGAGTAGTAAAATGGATTAGATCCATCAAATCAGATACAAATTTCGATTACTGCCAAGACGCTTATCTTTTTGACATCTTGCTCTTACTAGGAATATAAACAAATATCACTTTTTTTTTCACTGAAAAAAAATTGACCTAACTGAAAAATTAATGAAGGATTAATTTCTAAGCTAGTAACTCATGACCAGAAGTTTCTACTTTCTGATGATCTTTCTTTAGTTAAAATAATAAAGGTTTTAAAGTTAAAAGAAAATCTTCTCACTGAACCATTATAGCTTCTGTCTTACTTTAAAAGGTAGGATATTTTTAAGGTACCTACACTTACATGCTATATTTTTATAATTTGAATGGCATCCTGTACCTTGAGATTCCCAGTCTTCATGATATTTTTTCCAAAATAGGTTAATAGAGATAGATGGTGGTGAGTTTGGGTTTACCCAACAGTGTGAGATGGAATTGCACTTTTGCTCTAATACCCTTCTGGTTCTATAAGCTATGACTCCTATCTAGATTTACTGCAGAGAAAGGGTAGAATCAGTGGCTGTGTTAAATAAATGCAGAATATAAGTTATCTTTTGGAAAAATCCTGAATAGAAGAGCCACAATAATTTGCCAGTGCATAGATTAAGAACTTTTTTTCTAATATATAATCAATAATCAATAGTTGGCTATTGATCATCTAATTTTTTTTTACTTCTCATTCAACAAAATTAGTAAGTACAGACCCTCTGTTAGATGGCGTGCTAGGTGCTAGCATTTACTTTAAGTTAATTTGCTTAGTATTACCTCTCAGCTCATAATACTTAATCATGAGAAGATAAGAATTTTGATACAACAAAATGTGCTTTTGAATAGAAATTAAGAGTGAAAAAAATAACTTTTTAAAACCTGATCAAGTGTGAAATTTAACTGGGGAAAACATATCACAAAAATATAGAGATGTGAGAATCTCTAGAATTGAATTATAGAGTATAATGAAAAATAAATGCTATTTAGAAAGAGAAATCTTGCAGAGTGTTCAAGAAACTTCTGGAACAAGGGAGCACTTGAGTTGGACTTTGAAAAAATATATAATTTTCAAAGGCTAAAGAGGACTGCAGTCAAGGTTTTAAAGGACTGATTAATAATATGGAAATGATTGTGGAAAAGGATATGAAGAGACATGGAAGAAGGAAGAGAAGGTGGCCAGAATAATGGACTGACAAGAAAGATGATCAGTCTAGAAAAGTAACATGGGGTTTGATTTAGGAAGCTTTGAACATCAGGTAGAAGAATCATTAATTGATGATGTAATAGGCAATAGTAGCTGGCATGTTTTTGAGTAGGAGTGAGAAATAACAAGACCTGCCTTTACAAATTTATATCATCATATGGTTAGCATTTACTTAGTGCTTACTAAAAGCTTCATATATAATAAGTCACTTAATATTCCCAAACATCTGTGAGTAGGTACTATTATTTTATCCATTTTACAGGCCCAAGATATTTGATCAACTTTCCACCTCAACTAGCTAGTAGGGGGAATCAATTTCCAAACATAGACAATCTGAAGGAAGAGACTAGTTGATACAAACCCTGAACACTATGCTTGTCCAATAGAAAAGGTTAGAAAGTGCAGATACTGAAGACAAAAAAACTAGAAAACTACTGGTTAGGACATGAACACTTTTAAGGAGAATTTAAGACCCCCTTTTAGAAAGATCTTTGCATAATCTGTACATTATGTAACAAGAGGCAGTCTGGACTAGTGCTGTGGAGTGGAGAGAAAGCAAAAGATCAAACGTGAAGAAATAATATATGATGGGATGCAATGGTAATTTGGTTAGAGCAACCAAAGAAGAAGGCTAATAGTAAAAATAACTTGAAGATGTCCAGTGAACTATTGATAGAAATGTGTACCTTAGGAGAATGATAGACAGAAGGTTTTATTAGTAGTTTGATATTAACATCACATGTCTGTATATCAAAGATCAGAGCTCAGATAAATTTGATTATTGCAGCAGAGATTACAATTAAAAGGAAACAGTAGATTTGCTTTCTAGAGAGTTTGAATGTAGAAAGAAAAGAACCAAGGGATTACTTTAGGATTTGTCCACGTTCAGAGGTAGGAGGACAAAAGTAGAAAACTAAATTTTTTTGTAAGAAAGAAATAAAAGAGTGTACCTTCTTGGAAGATGATAGGGGGCCAGCCCTCAAAGAAATAGAAAATAAAATGTTCTCAGGCAGATTAAAATTAAGGGAGTAATGCTTAGAACATACTAATGATTTTTTCTTCATTTTTAAAGGAGCTTTAGATTATATAAATGTTACATCGAATTATAAGATATTCTCATATACCCCACTCCCGTCCCCTCCCACAGTTTCTCCCATTAACAACATCTTTCATTAGTGTGGTACCTTTGTACAATTGATGAACATGTATTGAAGTGTTGCTGCTAACCATGATCTATAGTTTATATTATGGTTTACACTTTACACTGCACAATTTTATAGGTTTTGATAAAATGTATAATGGCTCGTATAATAATTTTGAAACTGTAATTTCTGTAAGGAAAGATAATTAATAGGGGAACAAAATAAATAGAATGCTTTTCTTTCTTGTTTTCGAAATGGGGATTATCTGTAAAACCTTTTACCAGCCAGAATGAAACAACAACAAACAACCAAAAGAGTAGGGCTTTGGAAATAAGACAAGTGGAGTATGGATTGAGACTCAAGAAGAAAAAGGAGGGAAGGATGAGTTCCAAATGGCTGTTGAGTAACATCTTACATTATATGCCACCTACATATCCATAAACTAAGACTAATCATCAAACTCTTTCAATGGGCAAGATCTGTGGTACATATAAGGCGAAGCCTGATTTTGCTCTCCAATTTGCCTATAGCCATGTTAACTTGTCAATTTTGGTTATCTAAAGCTGCTGAGGTTTTGTTTTTCCTTTCGGTAGCATTGTTTTTTGGTTCTTTAGTTTACAAAGTATTTTAAAAACCGAGAATGGCACATGTATCTGTCTAGCATACAGCAGAAATCAAATCTCTGAATAATGTGTAAAACCAGAGAGCCGAGTATGCTACACCTGCCTCAGGAGTGCTTGGGTAATCCTACTATTTTATAAATATATAAGAAATATTGTATTGGTCAGGTATGATTTGTTTACCATTAAAATTCTTGAAAATCATTTCCCTCATTTAATTGACTAACAGCTTATAGGGGAAGCTACTTCCTGTGTACAAATAACATTTTGAAAAAAAGAAGAACTGAACCATTTCATTTAAAAATATCAAAAAACTATCTCCTCTTGTTTTCTCATAAAGTGCAGAGTTGGGACTGTATGGTACCTTCCAGTTCCAAAAGATAGCACCCTGTAACTATCATTTGAAATGGTCTAAAAGGGTCTAGAATTTTACTTCTAATGTGTTTTATGTTTGCTCTTTATTTCCAAGGGATGTTTTCTAGCAGCTTTGTGTTTTTTATGGATTATAATTTTTCTTATCAGTGTTTTTGACCATGATTTCTAATAGGTATGGGTGGTGCCAGCAGATTTCTGCAATCCTGCTGGGTAATCTAAAAATCAGTGGCACGACCTACCATGAATGTAAAAACTATCAAAGCACTTTGAGAAAGGTCAAAGTTCTACCACCATTTATAAAAGATAATTTATCAGTTGACAATGCTTATATAACTTGAGTAAAATATTTAGTGAATGTTGTATAATAGTTCATATTTTGATAATTTGCCTATAGTGTTTCCAGATGTTATAAAACAGTTTGTACTTTTTATACCTAAAACTTCAAAAAGAAATTCCTGAAATATTAATTATTAAAATGTTAGAACTTCTTTTATACTTAATGACTTAAGATGAAAATACAAAACAATACAAAAAGGTTTAATTAAACTATTATCAAAGTTGATTAAACTACTTATATTTTCATATTAACTGTAATAATACTTGTCACTTAAAAACAATATTTCAAGGAATAGCAGATAGGCATATGTAATTTTCTTCTCCAGCTCAATTTAACATCGATGTAGTTCATTTTCATGGCAAATACAAAAACCTCCGATTTAGTTTCTTACGTAAATTTTTGAATGCTAATTTCCTGGTTTTCAGAAACCCTTATCTGTTTCATCAACTTTTCTTCTGATTTTTAATTGGTGCCTTGATAATCTGAGACTAAAGTCAATTTTGTCTGACTCTCAGAACAAGTATAACTAATATTCCCATTTATTCTCTCTCGTAGAGTGCACACACACACACACACACATACACCCACAAGACAGTTTTTTTTGAACATGGGAGAATTGTTCTATTTAGGACCAGATCCAAGCAAATTTTCATGGTGGCAGGGGCTGAGGGAAGATGGTGGAGGCTATTTTCAGTACTTTGTCAGACTTCTGTGCTTATGTGTTTTAAGGATGTTTTCATTTTACTGGAGAGAGAATAACTATGAAAATGATTCAGTAGCAGATAAGGAAGTGTCACAGGATTATATGAGTAATTGCCACAGCAGTGGTTTAGACAGTAAATACTCTGAACAAAACAGAGCAGTCTGGGGAGTAAAAGACATTAGAGTTCTCCCCCGAAAGGATGATAGGATTTGAATAACAATAATAGCTAATATTTATAGAATGCATACCATATGCTAACAGTGTTCTAAATGCTCATTTTTATTAATCCTTATAACACCCTATGAAAATAAATATTTTGGTTAAACCATATGAAATTATCAATATTCAAATTTTTTCACTTTCAAAAATATGGTTCATATGATTTAACTTAATGCTATTATTATCACCCCCATTTTATAGATGAGGAAACTGAGGCACAAAGAAACTAAATAATCTACCAGAGTTCAAATGGTAGCAAGTGACTGAACCAGGGTTCAAACTCATAGCATTCAATTTCATCATTAACCACTTCACTCTATGCGTCCAGAGAAGAAGATACTATACTTGGTCAGGGTGGTGGTCAAGAGAGGGAATCTAACTCACAGATTAAAATCTGTTAGACATGATTCTGTCTAAGGTCCTTGTGAAATGGGACAATATATTGTCGATGTTTGTACTCTACCAACTCCATGGTATAATTACACCAAAGTTGCCAGTCATATGGATGAATACTGTTTTCTTGCAATAGCAATAATCAAGTAAGCCTGTGACTCCATAGAAGATATTGCTATCCCAAACATCTGCTTTCAAAATAACCTTGAAAAATAGAAATGTGTTTTTTAAATTTTTGTTTTTAGGAAAGGGCGATGGATTGAGGGCCTAGAAAACCCAAGTTTGAGTCCCAAAAGGCATTGCCACTCATTTGCATCAGTCAGTCACATCTCTGATCTCCAATTTCTTCATCTGTAAAGCGGGAAGGATGTCTGCCCTGCTTCACAAAGTTGTGGTAGGAAAAACAGTCCTAGCTACCAGTAACTGAGCTCCTACCATGAGCCAGCCTTTCTGCCTAGGAATTATATAACCCTCGAGGTCACCAATGTTTCCCATTTTTTACAGTTGAGGAAATGAAAACTCTGGGAAGTTAAGTAACTTACCCAAGATCACACAGCAGGGCTAAAATTTGCACTCTTGCTATGACTCACTTCACTATAAAATGAGGATCACGGCAATGTTTTGTAACAGTGAAAAGTCATTTCTGCACATCAGCATTTATTATTATTTTAAATCATCTCTGGGCCTCACAGGCCTATTGTCTGATAGGGATGGTACTAGCACATTTGTGAAAATACAAGGTTTTAAGGTTAATAGCTTTCAACTCAGCAGGAGACCACACTATGTGAGAGGCAACAGGTTGTGATCCAGCCTGTGCTGGGCCTGGATCGTCTACATATTTAAAATCAGGAACAGGTACTTATGTACACATCAACTAAGTAAAGAGACTTTAAATGATAATATTTTGTGCGCATAATTATCAGCCTTGTACTCCAAATTTAGTGATTTTCAAAGAGACTGGAGAGCCCATATCCATTTTAAAACCAAGCCTTTTAAATTGACAAAAGACATAGTCTTTTGTCCCTTTTAAAATCTGAGGAATTTGTGATATTTTTAGATTTGGTGCTGAAGCAGTAGTTACACAATTTTCTAATATAGATAGTAGCATTAACATCAGAAGAATTGCATTCCTACTTGACTACTTCAATATTTTTCTTTGTCCCTGAACAAATCATGGTATCATGGAAACAATGCAAGACTAGAGTCAAAAGACCTGACTTCTCCTTATTTGCTACTAAATTGTCATGTAATAAATCAACATCTGTGTTCTCTAGGACCCATTTTCTATCTCTGAAAAAATGAGGGGATTAAACCATCCTCAATCTAACAGTTGGTAATTCTAGTTCAATGCATTCATTTCAACTCTTAGTGTTTCAACTTTTCATTTTTAAAATGTGTCCAGATTAACAAATTAGACAAAATTATTCATGATCTTCTGAAGAAAGCAAGATACACTTTAAATGTCTTTTTTTTTTAATTTATTGAAGTATACATGAACGTACATAAACAATAAGTATATAGCAATAGTTGTGAATTTACAAAACAAACATACATAACATCATACAGGACTTTCATACCTCACCCTACCACCAATAGCTTGCATTATTGTTAAACATTTTTAGCTAATGATTAAAGAACATCTTCAAAATATTACTATTAACCAAAGTATTTTCCCCAATCCACCCTATTATTATTATTTTTCATATCATTTATACATGAACATACATAAACAATAAGTGTATAGTAAAAGTTGTGAACTTACAAAGAAAACATTTGTAACATCATATAGGGGTCCCATTGTAGTGAGACACTTGTTACAAATTATGAAAGAATATTGTCAAAATCTTACTACTAACTATAGTCCTTATCTTACATTTGGTGTATTTTTCCCCCAACCCACCCTATTATTTTTTTTAAAATATATTTTTATGACAGAAGTTGTAAACTTACAAAACAATCATGCACATGTGCAGAATTCCCAAATAACACCCCTCTATCAACACACTACACCGTGGTGGAATTTTTGTTACAGATTATGAGATAGTATCATCTGATTATTACCAGGTGCATAGCGTATGTTTGACACACCTTTTCCATACTTCCCCATTATCTAAAGAGAATATCTTTCGCATAGGTGCAAGAATATTACATTATTACTGTTAACCAAAGTCCATAGGTCACTCCAGTTGTATTTTTCCCATGCTTCTCCACATTCCCACCACCCTGCAATAATGATGTACATCTGCTCTAGCTCACAAAGGACACTCTTGCATCTGTGCCATCAACCGCAATTCTCATCCACCTCTGGGTTTACTGTGCTATTCAGTCCCTAGTTTATCCTCTAGCTTTCTGTAAATTAGTATTTACATCCCTAGACTACCATTTTCAGCCACATCCCCATTAATAAACCAGCTGTTACTAACTATAATGTGTTACCATCAACTCTGTACATTTCCACACTTTTACAGTAAACATAATTAAAACTTCTAAATATATTGAATATCAGTAGTCCATCTCAGTCCTCCTCTTATGTCCTTTAAGAATCCACCACCTACCACCAGGTCTTGAAGATATTCTCCTACAATTTCTTCCAGAAGCTTTATGGTTCTTGCTTTTATATTTAGGTTTTTGATTCATTCTGAATTACTTTTTGTATAAGGTGTGAGATACCTTCTTTTGCTATGGATATCCAGTTTTCTCAGCACCATTTGTTGAATGGGCTATTCTACCTGAGTTGGGTGGGTTTGGTAGGCTAGTCAAAAATCACTTGACCATAGATGTTAGGGTCTGTTTCTGTACCATCAATTCGGTTTCATTGGCCTATGTGTCTGTCTTTATGCCAGTTCCATGCTGCTTTTACCACTGTAGCTAGGTAATATGACTTAAAGTCCAAAAATGAAAGTCCTCCCACTTTGCTTTTCCTTTTTAAGATGTTTCTGGCTATTCAGGACCCCTTACCCTACCAAATAAATTTGATAATCACGTTTTCCATTTATTTAAAAAATGCTGGTAGAATTTTTTTCGGGATTGCATTGAATCTGTATATCAATTTGAGTAAAATCGTCATCTTAATGATATTTAGTCTTCCAATCTGTAAGCATGGAATATTCTTCTAATTATTTAGGTCTTTTTTTTTTTTTTTTATTTCTTTTAACAATGAGTTGTAGTTTTCTGAACACAAGTGTTTTATATCGTTGATTAAGTTTATTCCTGAATATTTGGGTTTTATCTGTCATATTTTATTTTCACCACTCTTTTGACACTTTTAGTTATTTTTATTGATATAATCTTCATTTCTAGACTCTCTTCCAGGCCTCTCCCTCCTGTCTTTTCTTTTCAGACTGTAGCACACTCTTTATTTAGTATTTCCTGCAAAGCAGTTCTCTTGGTTACAAACTCTCTCAGTTTATGTTTATCTGTGAATATTCTGAACTCGCCCTCATGTTTGAGACAATCTTACCAGATCTAAGATTCTTGGCTGGAAGTTTTTCTTTTGCAGTATCTTAAATATATCATGCCACTGTCTTCTTGCTTCCATGGTTTTTGGTGAGAAATCAGCACTTAATATTATTGAGTATCTCTAATATGTTATGCATTGCTTTTCTTTTGCTGCTTTCAGAATTCTCTGTCTTTGGCATTTGACATTCTGATTAGTATGTGCCTTGGAGTTGGTCTATTCAGATTTTTTGGATGGGAGTATGTCATGCTTCTTGGACATGGATATCTACGTCCTTCAATAGGGTTGGGAAATTTTCTACCATTATTTCTTCAAATATTCCTTCTGTCTCTTTTCCCTTCTCCTCTCCTTCTGGGACACTGATGACATGCATGTTTGTACGTCTCTGGCTGTCATTTAGTTCCCTGAGATCTTGTTCAAATTTTTCCAGTCTTTTCTTCATCTGTTCTTTTGTATGTTCACTTTCAGAGGCCATTTCTTCAAGCTCACTAATCCTTTCTTCTGCCTCCTCAAATCTGCTATTATATGATTCTAGTGTATTTTTTATTTCATTTATTGCACCTTTCATTCCCATAAGATCTGCTATTTTTCTTTGTATGCTTTCAAATTCTTCTTAGTGCTCATCCAATGTCTTCTTAATATCCTTAATTTCTTTAGCCATCTCATTGAATTTATTAAGGAGATTTGTTTGAACATCTATGATTAGTTGTCTCAACTCCTTTATGTCAACTGGAGGCTTATCTTGTTCCTTTAACTGGGTCATATCTTCCTGTTTCTTGTTGTGGGTTGTAATTCTCTGTTGGTGCCTTGGCATCTGGCTTACTAGAATATTTATTCTGGGTACAGTTTTTTTCTTTAGTTTAGGGCTTCCTGCCCTTTCTCCCTTGCTGGTTGTGTAGTAGGAGCCAAGGGATGTAGTTGGGGCTATGAAAGCTGTGGAGGCTCAAGCTGCCCTCATTGCCCCCAGGGACCAATGAAGCTTCTCCCAACTTTCTCCTTTGCCGGGGGTAGGGACAGAGCCATGGCCATGTGTAATAATCCAAGTCATGCAGACCTAGACTGTAGTTGCCTAGAGAGACTGATGAAGCTTCACTCCCCTTTCTTCCCTGCCTGGGACAGGGATTGAGCTGCAGGTATGGGCAGCAATCTACACAGTACAGGTCCAAGATGACTGCAGTTGCCCCAGTAGACTTCTGATTATTCAGTCTGTGCCAGCCAAATGTATCTGAAGTTACACGGATATTCTGTTGCAGGGCTGGCCAGCTTGCTCCCTGCTAGAGGTGGGGCTGAAGCCTAGGCTACAGCTGGGGCCAATCTGGGTGTAAGAAACTGGTCTCTACTGTCACTGTGATTTTCAGTCAGCCCGGCTTCTCCTCATGCTGGGGTGGAGTCAAAATGGCAGCTACCAGCCTCTTTCTGACTTGGACAGGTTCAAACTTTAACTGTTCTTAGGATTATACTTTATCCCGCTGAATTTACTAATCAGCAGCTGAAGCTGGTGCCCAACTGTCTCTTCCTCCCCCATTTTTGGGAAGTGGAACCTTTAATCCCAGCCCCGAAATAGCTCCTGAGGTAGCTTGGGCCTCCAGTGGAGGATGGGCACTGGCCTCTGGGGTGTGGTTACAAATCTTCTCTGCAGATGGGCAGTCTCCTCCTTCCATTCATTCAAGGATGTTGCAGGATGCACTTCTGGTCTCCTGAAGCCCCCAAACAAGTGCTTTAGATAGCTCTGGGTGATTCCTAACTGCCTTGTAGCAGGAGGTGATTCTAGAAATTCTCTACTCTGCTGCCATCATGCTGGTTGTCCTTTACAATGTCTTTTGATATTTCGATGCATACACATTAGCGTTAGGAGGTATCCTGTCCTGCCAAGCACATTTAGGTATAATTCATGTTCAATTCCATAAACATTTTTGACTTCCTTTTATTAAAAACTGAAATAAACTATGTACTTTAAAAAGTACATGGGAAATAATAAAAAATGCATTAAGATTTAAAATCCTTTTTTGTATGAGAGTATTAGTGTGTGTGTGTGTGCATGTGTGTATGTGTTCACATGTGTTTTCCTTCCATCAAATATCTTTAAATGGATGCATTAACATCACAGCTTTTACATAGCACTTAGATTCAACACTCTCGTCAGAGATAAAGGGAGTTTTACATTTAGAAGAATAGCCATTAGCCATAATACTTTAACTGTTTAAATGGAATTTTTGTCTTGATATCGAGCTTGTTTGTATGAAAATAAGCTTTTTTATTTTATTTTTTTTTATTTTTGGAGCAAATAAAAAGATTTTCAAGGACAATTGGTTGTAAAAAAAAAAAAATAGAGATTCAAACATCTTTTTAGCAACTCCATGGTACCCAGTGTAAAACTGGGTAATTACATTTTAATTCAGTTCCCAGTTCTTCTCTAAAGAATTGCCTTATTCTCTGCGTTAAGCAATAAATAAAGTATTTTGAAGATATGAAGCTTAATTTGACTTCTGCCAACAATGCAGAAGGTGAAGGAGATTGACAAGAAAAAACCCCTTGTAATAGCATGGTGTAAAAGAGGGCCAGTCTAAGGGTCAAAGGCTAGCTTTTGCCCAGGTTATCCTTGGACCAGCCTCCTGGTTTCTCAGAACCTCTCATTCTCTACTAGAAAATGTGATAATGTCCAATGTCATTTCTTGATCCCTCTTTCTATGAATTGATGCTTCCAAGTGAAGGAAACAAATAGGCCAGATTTTTCCTGTATACCTTGGTCTCTTCAGGCTCATTTTCTATGAAATAGTTTTCTTCCTCTTCCTGTAGTACACTGAGGTAAGTTGGAGTTCTCCATCCTGGGCATTCTTTTCATCATATTTAATTGGAAATGCTGCCGGCTACAAAATCACCTTTGTTTGCACTAGTTCCTACAGCTTCATAGACGTTTAACTCAGAGAGTGAAAGCTATGGAAGGAAACTGGGACAGTATCTATGTATGTTAAGTCTCTCATTGTAAAGATAATGAATTTGACCCTGGTGGGGTTTGTTGAGTTTCCAGTTAGTTCCACAGTTCCTAAAGAGTGGAATCCTTTTTCTTATTTAGAGTTTTATGACTGTGTCATTGTTGCTGTTTTCCTGCCTGTCCATATTCCATACAAGGGGCATCGATGGTTTTTAGTAGATTCCACATAGGAGTAAACAGGACAACTTTCCTTATCTGGTCTTTTTCTTTAAAATTCAGTCACTCAATGAGATGGAATTGTGATGATGTCATTTTTGAAAAAATGTATTAATAGATTGCTGCTACAAATAAATAGGAAGATATGGAAGCCATACTGAGCAGGATTTTGAGAGTATAAAGTCAAAATTGTATTTTTCATCCAGGAGCATTTATTTTCTTAATTTAATAAATGTAAGTTCATATCCCCTGAAGTATTCAACTTTTATAGAAAAGGATAAAAGCTTCCAATATTACCAGATTTTTCTCTTGCCTCATCAGTCCATCTCACTTAGGGATACAAGATAAGTTAATGTTCAACCTAATAAGAACTTTAGGAATAGATTCGATACATTTTGCTTAATTAATTGTGTGACCAACTATTTTAATATTGCCATAAGGTCACTCTAAAGCTTGCCAATAGTTTACCTTAAAATCAACAGACAAGTCTGCAGAACTGCACACTAATTCTCTTTGTAAAAGGTTAACTAAAAAAGGTTGTTACATAAATTGTTGAAAGCTTTTCTGTTGCAAGTGGGTGGCAAGGTTGCAGGGGTTTTCATGGGCAAGGTACTTGACCTTGGACCTTTCATATTGGCTAACTAAAGGTCACAAAGTCCCAGATGCACCTATACTTGCTATAAAGAGATAACCCCAACCTGTTTCTCTCTCTCTCTTTTTTCATTTTCCTGCCACAGGAAGCTGTCCTTGAAGAAGGTACAATTGCTTTTAAAAATTGGGTTAAAACTGGCTCAGAAGTTTACAGACAGTTTTGGATCTTTGATGTGCAAAACCCACAGGAGGTAATAGTTAACAGCAGTAACATTAAGGTGAAGCAGAAAGGTCCTTACACGTACAGGTGAGCACGTCTCCACACACGTGGCCCTCTTTCCCTGACCATATGTATTCCTGCAAATGATTTCCACTTGACAAATGCCATTTTATTAAAATGTACTTGCCATATGCTTGCCAGTAATATACACTGGAATATGTTGGTCCTACCTGTGTAGAATTGTAATCTAAGGAGTCAATGACTATAAGATGTTTCATATTTTGAGTAAATGAAAAGCATATGCGCACACATATATAAACATAGAGCTAAATTATCCAAATACTCATTGTTAGACAGTTGTACATAAAAGAAATATGGATTTTATTATAAATTCACCAGGATCAAATAATTGTGTAACATTTAAGAAGTTATGGTTGTTGGTTTTAGTTTTTGTGCTCATGGCATATATTTCTTCTCAACAATTCTATAAAGTATGCATGTTGAAAAGGAAAAAATGTCAAAATTTAAAAATCAGAATATTTAAATTCTTAAACATTTACATTGTATCAGTAGTTCTCCAAGTGTGGTTCCAGACCAGCAGTATTAGCATCAGCTGTGAACTTGTTATATGCAAATTCTCAGGCCCCACCCCAGACCAACTGAGTTAGAGATTCTTGGGTGGAGCCCAGCAATCTGAGTTTTACAAATCCTCTGGATGATTCTGATGCACATTCAATTTTGAGAACCATGGCCCTATATTGATTTTTTGTACTTACAGTACCTGCTCAGGATTTATATTCAACCTAATTCCCAAGTCATATAGATATTTAATTTTATCTAATAGGTTTATTCTTATATTTTCTCTAGTGCTGAGGCTGAATATGCTATACCTTGATCCTACATTTCTTAATAGTTTAGCACATTTTTAATAGAATCTTCAAATATTAGAGCTAGGCAGAAATGATTAGTCAGAACCTATAATTTTTTTTAGGTAAAAACTGACTCCAGTAGATGTGAAGTATCTTGCCCAAGGTTGCACAGACCTAGAAACTAATTAACTCTTAGATATCTTTCTTTTACCCATTTTGTTCTATTTAAATTAAAGACTATGTGTTTTTTCAATCTATCCAAGTAACAACAGGGAAGTTGGGGTTCTAAAAACACTACTTAAACCAAGGATTAGGAATATATTTATGATACCTACTTGGGAACACAGTTGAATTCTGCTATATCATTTGTTATGCAAATATGTGGTTTTTCCCTCAAGGATAATTACAATTAGCCATAGACCATGATCAATTTTTTACAGAATTTCATTTTTATAATGATTTCTTATCATTCATAAGTTTTAGTACCTTATCTGTTTGGGATTTTCTTTAATTCTATGATATTCTTTTCTCTTTAAAGCATTACTATATCCCTAGATTGACAACTCACCCAAATATAATGAAGTTACAGTAGTCATAGTGCAGATGGTACCTGCTATCATAGCACACATGATACCAACCTGCAGAGTGCCCTGGCACCTAGTCTGTTTTAGCACTTCTCCCCAATGCCCTGTCTGTGCACATCTGTGGCTCTTCTCAACTTTGCTGAAGAAGACCTGTTATTCATTATTTACAAGAAAAGTTTTACTTTGGAAATTTAAAAAATTTTTTCATCTTGTTATAGCCTTTAAGTTATTAACAAAAGCCTATATGGACATCTTATTCCAGTATAATGTTGTAGCTAAAACACATGCCTACGAATATCTAGAATTCACATGACATTCTAAGCATAATTGTTTAAAAAACATAATCCAATTGAATAGAAAAAGTAGCAGGGATGGTTTTTAAAATTTGAGGACCCATCTTATTTTCTATTTCACTTGTTTGCTTGTTTACCACTTTTAAGGATATTATTTAGGAGTTGTGGAAACAAAAACACCAAATTCGACCCTTGTCCTCCCTTTTTAAGCTCTGCTAAAATATATTTCATTCTTAGAACCTTTTAGATATACTTGATTTGCTTACAGAGGCAATGGTGAAGTGGAGAAAAACAGTTGGATTTGCAGTTGATATAAGCAATTAACTCCTCATGTAACAATAATTAAAGGGTGTTCTAATCAATTATAGTAGCTCTTGTCTAATGATGTAATCAAAGCAATGGGGTCTTTAGTTTTTGCCTGGATGCCTTAAATAATAGGAGAACAATTAGTTACCTTTTAGAAAAATATTAACAGTTTGAGAATATTCCATATGTTGAGCTGAACCTGACTCCCTCTTTAAATAGAACCACAGGCTACCTATTTGGCCAATGTTCCTAGAGTGAATTCAATAAAACTATGATTAAGAAGTTTTCACTTGCATCAAAGCAGGAAAATTGTTTGAATTGAGAGTGCAATTATATTCTATCCTATACCATTTCCATGAAGACTCTGTAATTTCTTCAGAATATTCTCATCCAACATAAATCTTTTTTAAAAATCACTTTACTTTAGCAGAATAAAAAGAAAGCAATCTTGGGCAAAATCTAGGGCAAATTCCTACCTATGAATCAATACTTTCCCAAATCTGTCTAAAATATAGTTTTTAAACAGCAATTTGAGTAACTACATTCTCTTTCTAAAAGTACATTCTAAACACAGGCCTCACTTTCAAGGATTTTTCTCTTAGTGAGTGCCATCAACTGGTATAATATTGTAAGTACAATTTAAATAAGCCCTTGAATTTGTATTATTTTGCTGTTTCAAGTACTACATATATATAAACGTCCCTGAAAATTTATCATTTTAGTAAACAATTATTAAAGAGCATAGCATTTAGAATACCTCTAGAAACCTCTCATTGTTCCCATTGGTTTTGTTCATGTATGCTGATTTGAAATGTTAATAATATATACTCTAATTTTGAATTATATTTTTTGAGAAAAACTTGCCTTACTAGTAATTGATTGACTTGGATGCTGTTTTGGGTTTTTTTATATTCTTCATATATGTCTAAAGTACTCCAAGGAGTATAAATAATAAGTATTGATAGAATTATTAAAAATGAATTACTTTTCTGATTTAGAACTTCTTATCAAGGCAAACACTTTAGTTAGCATCTTTTCTTTTGAAAGGACGTGCACCATTAATGAATTAATATATTTCTTCTAACATATTTATTGATATTTCACTACATGCCAGACACTGTGCTTGGAAATACAAGACCCTCATAATCCCTACCCTACAATTATTTATATTTTTTATTATAATCAAGCTAAATCCTTTTTTTCCAATTCCAGTTCCTTTTTTAAAGTCTTTATTATAGATATCTATTCTTCTCACATAATAGACATTCAAACATGTGATGGCCTAATGAAGAGTACATACTTTAGTTTCAGAGAGTACTTTGTTTCCCCCATAACAAACACACTTCACCACATTCCTAAAAAGTTATTGACACTTTGCAGCCAAGAGATGTTAGAGGAGCTTAGACCCAGTAAGTATTTTGTTCAATATATGGAGGCAAAAAGTAGGTCTGTATTCCTTAAAAACAGAAATTATTTTCTATTAGCTATCTTTAGTTCTCCTTAAGGTACTGGAGAAGATGGAAAAGCCTGTTCTGAATAGTCGATGTCATTTGAGCATTCTTCATATATTTTTATTACATATACAGATATAATATGTTCATTAATGTTCTCCTGCTTAAATCTATCTCCTGTCTTTCCCTCAGGATCAAGTCTAAACATTTGAGTATAGGATGCAACCCTATATATTTGAGACCCTGATTATTTCAGTGGCTTTATATATGAGCCCCTTCCATACTCCTATAATCCAGCCAGACTCAACTAGTTGCATTTCTATAAAAACATCATGTTCTTTCTTGTTTCTTATCTTGCACATTCTACTTCCTATCCTACTTCATCTAACTAAACTTCAATTTAGCATTCATACTACTTATATGGAATTCCTGTCAAAATGGGTCTTATCCCTCACCTCCACCATGACCACTTCAAACCTGAATTTGTTCTAAGTTTACCCATGGACTCTGTCCAAACTCCCATCATATCACATATTACTTCTCCTTTGCTATTTTAATTTCCTGTTTGAAAGTTTCAGACCCCTACTGAGTAATTTGCCAGAGTCCCAACACTGGCTTATTTATCATATTAACCCCATCATTTAACACAATTTCTGTCATATTCTATGTACTCAGAAAAATTGTTAAATGAATGCCATTTGAGGTCTAATATTCACATGAGATACATTTTTGAATTGTATTTATTTCCATTTTTAGAGTTCGTTATCTAGCCAAGGAAAATATAACTCAGGATCCTGAAAACCACACAGTCTCTTTTGTACAGCCCAATGGTGCCATCTTTGAACCTTCACTATCAGTTGGAACCGAGAATGATACTTTCACAGTTCTTAATCTGGCTGTAGCAGTGAGTAGACAAACAGCAAAATTGTTTATTTCCAAATACTATAGAACTTGCTATAATTAATCTCATCATTAGAAATATATAATTTATTTCACCACTTTAAAAAATATGTGTTCCTATGTAGTTATTTTGAATAGATTTGCGATCATTTGTGGAAAGATGGTAAAATCATACACTATCCAATTGAATTATAAGAGCCCTGGAAGTATAACATTTAAAAAAATTAGAGCTAACCTGTTATGTCTTCTTCATCTGGCTGGTCCTGAGTCACAGAACTGTACTCATCTGTGAATTAGATCAATTAGACATTAATCCTACTAAAATGTGGCAGATTCAATTTTATTAAACTCTATTCTAGCACTTAAAGCATTTATTTGTTAAAATCTGATATTGTATTGGGGTCTTAAACAATGTGTTCGTTTATTTATTTATTTATTTATTTATTTATTTATTTATTTATTTATTTATTTATTTTAGGCTGCACCCCATTTATATCCAAACGCATTTGTTCAGGTGTTACTCAACTCACTTATCAAAAAATCAAAATCTTCGATGTTCCAAATCAGAACAGTAAAAGAACTACTGTGGGGATATCAAGATCCATTCTTGAGTTTGGTACCATATCCTATTAGTACCACAGTTGGTGCATTTTATCCTGTAAGTACCAAGTAGGAATGATAATATTGTTATATTTTAATTAGGTGTTATATAATATAATATATAATAGTGGATAAATTATATATTATATTGTTATAGTTTAATTAGATAAACACAATGGCATTGTCAGGGCCCAATTTTCTCATTTAGGGTCTTAACTTTTTCCTGATATGGGATTATATATTTTAATTAAAAAAAAAAATGTTCCCACCTCTCATGGCTTCAGCTTTCCTAGTTAGGGAAAATCACAGATATGAATTTAAAAATTAAATTTAAAATTAAGAAACAGATTTAATAAAGTTTCTACTCTGCCATTTATATATGTATCATTTGTCTAAAATTATCTTGTAAGCC
>JAQZBX010000325.1:71958-118491 GCA_029593785.1 Cabassous unicinctus
TTTTTTTTTTTTTTTTTTTGAGGTACCGGGACGGGGCCTCATGTGTGGGAAGCCAGCATTCAAACCCTGAGCCACATCGGCTCCTCTGTTTTACTTTAAATGAAAAAGCCTAAATTTGCACATTGCAACCAGATTGTTAAGTAAGCCTTCCCTGTTTTAATGGGGTTGTGAATAAGAACGTCCAGTGGTTCACAAATATTATTGAAATTGCAATTTTTAGATTTAGGATAATGTAAACTTGATGTTGTACTCAATTATAGCTTAATGTTCCAAATTACAAATAGAATGAGCTGAGTATTGATTTGGAATTTTGAATATGATTTAATTGGGAAGTATATATGATATTAAAATTCTCCAGTTCATTGCTGTTGTTTTACTTTTAGATAGTGCTTGGGATTGTAAAGTTACACATCAAGTAAATATGAATGTAGAAAGCCTTAAAGAATCAGAGATTCAGTTATTATTGTTATTATTATTTTAGTCCAAATACTAATAATGCTTTCCCTGACCTGGCTAATTCTGTTTAGAGCTTTGTCATAGTATGTATAGATCCTTCATCATCCTCATATGTTTTGTTCATGATCCCCACCTCAATCAAAATTGCCTCACTGACTTGATTAGAATGCTGAAGTTTTACCATGCTAACTTCTGGTATTTTATTGTCTTCCTCTATCTCAGCATCTAGCATTTATTTCTAGGTACTTTTCATATTCCATCAATTTGAAATTTTGAAAGACCCATAATTTTAAAATTTTAATTTGAATATACATATCAAATCATATTAAACATACATGGAAGAACTTGTAGTCTTTGAGAAATGTGAAAGTGGGTTAAATATTTTATAGCTTGGAAAATATGACTTGTTATAGAAGTAATTTTTCTTGTACATATCTTTTCAGTACAACAATACTGCAGATGGTGTTTACAAAGTTTTCAATGGAAAAGATGACATAAGCAAGGTTGCCATAATTGATACCTATAAAGGTAAAAAGTAAGTATCCAGACACAGAAGGGTATGTGTTTCTGTGTGTCAGAGAGATCCTGGGACACTTTAAGGCAGGAAAGTTATTTGTTAGGTATAGGCAGCAACCTACTAAACTGACCTGGCTGTATCTTAGCCTCCTAAAGGTTCTTGGTGTACTAGACATTAACCCTTTATTCCTGACAGCTGGCATGGCCACCCCAGTGCATAGCTGCTGAATATCAACAAACTTTAGAATTTCCTTTACCTTTTATGCATGGGTTCTCTTACATGAAGAAATCCAAAGAGTCCTTCCCTTCTTTACTGCATATCCACCACTTATACAGTATCTAAAAAATTATATAACAACAAATTAAAAGGAAGAAAATCAATAAAGCAACTGATTGTCTAGCATTGCATAAGAAATTATATTTTAATGTTTATTACTTTAAAAATTGAGTCTATAAAATAAAAATTGTGCATTCTAGTGTCATGACCTAAATGTGCCAGCCCTCTCATGGCTTTCCACCTGCAAAACCATCTTGAAATCTTTTTTCTGTATTGATAACTCACCATTTTTTTAACTTTATGAAGGCAAAAACGGTATTAGTATTTTAAGGGAAGTTCTAAAATTTACATATTAAACTTGAAAATAAAGAACATGCCTACTTTGAAGAGGTAAAAGAGCAAGATATCTTCAAATACTATGCATTTCATTCTTTTCCTAACTACTCTCTGTTCATCTTGTGGATATATAGCTTATCCTGTGTGTAATATAGGAAGAATTACATTAAAATACAAGGAGAGAAAGTCTGCTTTTCTTCTCCTTAAAGTTAATAAATGTACTTTAGGCTAGTTATTTCCTGGAAAAAAAGAATAAAATAATAAAAACTGAGAGGTTAAAGCATTATATTAATATAAATAATTATTGCCTCGAACTATATTCCCTTATCTAAAATTTGTGTATTTTATAACCATTAAATATTTACTAATGAAGTATTTTTTCTTCTAAAGAGTCCGTAGCTAAATATATTACAGAAAGGTCTATGGAGAAAAGAAACATCTCTAATATGTTCATTTTGGGGAAAAATCGCATCAACATTTGTATATTAAGAGAACAATGCGCATTTCACTCCTTTTCAAAATTATAGAGAGATTTGGAGGAGAGTTGCTAAAGTGTCCTAATTATAGTAAGATATTCATATCAATTTAAGTTTATCATTAGGTTGAATTAACTGATCATGGCAAGAATGAGCCTGATTAACAGCTTATCATGTTTTTTCTTTGTTTGTTTGTTTTGCTTTGTTTTTTTGAGGTACCGGGGGTGGGGAATTGAACCAGGGACCTCGTATATGGGAAACCAGCATTCAACCACTGAGCCACATGAGCCTCCCTGAGTTGGTTTTTCAGGAGGCACCAGGAACCGAACCTGGGACCTCCCATATGGGAGGCAGGCACTTAACCATTTGAGCCACATCAGCTTCCTTATTGTGTTTTAAAAAGAAGCTACAACTTGGATTGACCTGTATCAGAATATGTTAGGAGAATTAATTTTAGTGTTTATATTAACTCCATTTATAAATGGCTTATTTAGACACCAGAGGATAAACTAATAAATTCTGTCCTACTTTAATGCTAGTTCATCCAAAAGTTAAAAGGGAGAAGTATAAATTGCTTATATGCTTACATATATGTGTTTTTAATCTCTCTTCATCTAAACATTTGTTTCTCTTTCTTCTCCACTCCCCATTGTCCATTTCTAACCTCATACTAAGCTTACATCAATTATCCAGTTAATACTTTCTTCCTATTTAATCTGAAACCAACACGTTACCAAATAATCACTTTCTTCCATTGGAAAAAAAAAATCTCCCCTAAATAGAGATTCAAGTATTTAAAAGCATGTCTCAATTTTCTTCTTTTAGAGCTGTGCCTATTCCAAGTTGTTCCTAATTAGCTTGAAATTTGGAATTTTTTATTTTATAATCTGGCTGCTTAAAATGACCAGGCACTTAATTTATCTCAACAAGATGAAAGCTTCAACAAGTATAGACCAAATGAATTAAAATAATTCTTAAACTTTGCACTTGTCACAGCTAATCTTCATTATATTAGCAAAAGTACTGAATAATAACAGAAAAAAGTACTGTGAGAAAGATGCTTTTTGAAGTTAGAATACTTTATTCATATTCTTTTATTTTCTTCCTAAGGAATCTCTCCTATTGGCCAAGTTATTGTGACATGATTAATGGTACAGGTAAGGACACTTATTTGTGGTAAAAATCCCTATGAACCCACTGACCTGCTCCCACAAATTTACTGTCATATCTACTGTGTTCTGAAGACTGAGGCCATGTGCTTGCCTTTATCTTCCCACAGCGTAGTACAGAATCTCTGTTTTAAGATAGACTTAGTAAATGTCCTATTTAATGCAATGGACTTTCTGAAGAGCAGCCTTAGAGAATTAGCTTGCATAATGCTTACTGCATTATGAGGGAAACATTTGCTATCTAAAAACTTTATATAATGAACTTCCATCCTAGCAACAGAAATAAGGTAAAAAAAAAAAAAAGAGAGAGAGAGAGAGACGTAATTACTATTCACGTATTCACGTTTCTGTGCAAACACTGCATAGATAACAACCTAGAATTGAAAGAATAGAATATCAAGATAATTACGAAATGAAAAATAAACATTCCAATGAGGTTTAAAGCCAAGGAAGAATCAGTGAAGTTGCAAGACAGAACCATCTATTTTGGGTAAGATGTCAGAATGAGAGAGAAAAGGAAAAAAAAAAAAAAAAGCAGGGTTAGATGTCTTATAACCATGGAAAATGTATGCAAAAAAAAATGAGCATTCTGAGTTAGAACTGGGAAAAAGAAAGTACTATGAATTTAGTTTTAGGGTGTGATTAGATCTGGTTTGTTACTCCTGTTGAAAATCAAAGTACAAACATGCCTATTAATTTAAGAATTCAGATATTTAAAAGCAATGGGAATTTAATTCCATGAGGTGATTAAAAGCAGAGGTGAGTTTTCATCCACTAAGAAGCAGAAATGGAAGCATGATGCTTACAAAGTTGGTGAGGCAATGCTTTGTAGGAAAATGATAGAATAAAGAAGAAAGTCAAAAGAAAAGTTATGTAAAAGGTAGGGAATTAAAAGAAACAGGATATGTTTACTTTTACAAAGATATGTTTGAGTTTTGCTTGCTAATTTAATTTTGTTATTTCTCTCTTGTAGAAAAAAAAGACAATGACATGCATAATGTGCTTTGTAGATTTATGAGTCCTAGGGATGAGTGAAGAAATTCCTTTTTAAGTAAAGCATTTTTGCAAATAATAAACTGTCCAGTACCGCAGTAATACTAACAATAGTAATTGCATAATTGCTAAGCATAAAGCCCTTAGTTACAGAGAGAAATAAACCATGCTGCTCCTAAATAGTAAATGATTAAGTATTTTAGAAGAATAAAATCATTAAACAATTCTGTCCACTGAGAAATAGGTTTAACAAGAGGAGGTAGAGAATTGATTAATGACAATAATATAAATCCATAAACTTCGGGCATGAAATTCAAAGTATCTAAGAGGAAAATAGAAGTCAAACTAGAACAAAAGTAGATGGGACAGGGCAGGGCATTATGACTCTCCCTGTGAGAGAGCTTCTTGGTTACGGCACTAGGGAAAATAGATGAATGGATTAAAAAGATTCCAAGGTGTTTTCATTATGATTTAGAAGTGCTTCTTCTATCTTCTTCATAAATTTGAAGAAACAACAAATGAAATTAGTGTTATTCCTTTAGAATATTTCATAAAAAAATAATCTGCTAAAGATAACTATCTTTTGGTTATTGTCCTTGATAATTTCTGTATATAATAATGACATAATCTTCAATGATATTTCAGATAGTGATATCTAAAAATCTTTCAAAGTATTATTTTCCTTTAATTGTTAAGGTGTTGGGAAGGCAAGTGTAGGCTATGCCCATAAAGGAACTTATATGGGGGATTTAAGCAAGACTTCAATATCCAGTTCTCTCAAGTGTTAGGATCAAGCAGCAATCACAAAGGGATTATATGTGAAATATAAAAAAATCACAAGGTTGGAGCACTTGTCAGAAAACAAATTTAGAATGCCTTATTGAAGAATGGGTCATCCTTTTTTGAATAAGCACATTCAGTGATAACTAATTGAAATGAGATTAATGTGAGGAACAAGAGGAGGAGTTATTCAGTTATTCTTTCATCTTGTGTGTGCCATAGGATCATAACCATAGCAGAAATTCAATGAACTCATTAAATGCCCTTTTTAATTTGATGGATATGTTTTCAAACCGTTTGCTGAAATTCCATTAAATGAGAGAATTTTGATAAATGTTTTATACAATTAAACTCTAGGGCAGATGAATGAATCACTATTAAAAAAAGAAGAAGAACACAAATATAACAGAAGTTCTGAATGAACTTCATAGTAGGAAAGTGCCACTTTCTGATGGAATGGAGGGTGGGCATTTCAAAAAACAATCTCACACAATTTTAACATGTGATTTTGCCATTTTTTTTGTTTCTTTCATTTTTAAGGAATGGGAAATTTACTTTAATCTGAAATTGAATGTCAAAAAATTTGTATAATACACAGATGTGTTCTTCAGTAAGGTAGACACATGTGGCTATTGAACAATTGAAATATAGCTAGTATGAATTGTGTTGTAAGTGTAAAATACAAACTGGATTTTGAGAATGTAAAGTACTGTTTTACATTTCTTTCTATATTTGCTTATTTTTGTATTGATTGCATGTTTAAATGATAATATTTTTTTATCTATTGGATTAAAAAATAGACCTGTTTCTTTTTACTTTTTTTTTAATGTGGTGTTTTAGTTTCCTAGGCTGCTGAAGCACATACCATGAAATAGGTTGACTTAAACAATGGAAATTTGATAGCTTACAGTTTTGAGGCTGGAAAAATGTCCAAATCAAGGCACTTTCTATGTGATGCTTTCTCCCCTGACTGTTGCATTCTGGGACTGGCTGCTGGCAACTCTTGGTCCTTAGCTTATTACATGGCAAGGCACATGCACAGGGTCTCCTGATCTCTTTTTCTCTTCCAGTCTCTGTTTCAGCATCTTGCTTCCTGTGCCTATCTCTCTGTCTGAATTTCATTTTCTTATAAAGGACTCCAGAAATAGAATTAAGACCTATCCTGATTGAGGCTACCTTAAATAAAGTAGCCTCATCAACAGGTCCTACTTACAATGGGTTTACATCCACAGGAATGGATTAACTTTAAGAACATGTATTTCTGGGGTACATACAGCTTCAAACCACCACATGTGGCAACTGGAAAATTTAAAATTACCCTTCTGGTTTGCATTATCTTTCTATTGGACCATGCTGGAATAGAGATTTCTAGATTTTTCTAGAGCACACATTAAATCTAATCACCTGTCACTGGCTTGATTTTTAAATAGATGCAGCCTCATTTCCTCCTTTTGTTGAGAAGACCCGGGTATTGCAGTTCTTTTCCTCTGACATTTGTAGGTAAGACTAAGAGGCTGTTGTATTTCTGTGAGTCAGAATTGTTTTCCCCAAGTGACAAAATACAGATTATGAAGTTCACAATTAATAATCATGTTATTTGGAAAAAAAACACTAGGAATATTTTTCTTGACTTCTTAACAATAAATACAGCTATATAGAATTCATAATGTGTCTGATCTCTTTTTAAAAATTGAGGATGGTAACAGGATATTATGCATAATGCAAATGATATTCTTCTTTGTCATTTCTATATGAGAGAACTAGTTTTCCTTTCATTCACTAAGTTAGTATATTTAACAAAATATTAAGTCAAAAAGAGCATGCAAAACCTTTCTAAAGTTATCTGGAGATGACAAGACTATGTTATTTAATATATTGTATCAATGCTATAGAATGTTTTCAGATTGGTGTTTAGTACATCCACACAGGCATCAGAGCTCACAGCACTGCACTTGAATCCCAGCCACATACTTACGTGATTCAGGGCAAATTTTTGTGGTTATTGTTCCTTTACAGATTTTTTTTTTTTACCTTTTAATTATAGTAACATATATACTACTCAAAATATCCCTTTTTAACCACTTTCAAGTGTACAATTCAGTAATATTAATAGCATTCACAGTATTGTGCTACCATCGGCATCCATTACCCCAACTTTTTAATCATCTCAAACAGAAACTCTGCAACCATTAAGCAATAACTCCCCCTCCTCTAGTTTCCCCCATCCCTGGCCCCTGATAAAATGTTATCAGCTATCTGTCTCTATGAAATTTGTTTATTCTAGGTATTTCATGTAAATGAGATAATGCAATAATTGTTTTTTTTGTGTGTGTGTCTGGTTTATTTCATTTAACTATATATACTTAAGGTTCATCCATGTTGAAGTATGTATCAGAATGTCATTCCTTTTACAGTCAAAGAATATTCTATTGTTTTTATTCCATATTTTGTTTATCCATTCATCTGCCATTCATCTGACATTCAGGTTGCTCTCACCTTTTGGCTATTGTGAATAATGCTGTTATAAACATTGGTGTACAAATATTTTGAGTGCCTCCTTTCAATTCTTTTGGTTATATACCAAGAAGAGTGATTGCTGGGTCATATGGCAATTCTGTGTTCAACTTTCTGAGAAACTGCCAAATTTATTTCCACAGTGGCAGCACCATTTTATAGCACCATCAACAATATATGAGGGTACCAATTTCTCCACATTCTCACAACATTTGATATTTTCTGTTTTGTTTTTTTTTTTTTAATAATAGTGGATGTGAAGTGACTTTACATTTCCATGTAAAATGATTTACATTTCCCTTATGACCAATGATGCTGAGCATAGCAACTTTTCATGTGTCATTGTGTTTATTGGCTATTTGTATATCTTCTTTGTTGAAGTATCTATTCAAACTTTTTGCCCATTTTTTGATTGGATAATAGTCTTTTCGTTGTTGTGTTTTATTAGTTCCTTATAATTTCTAGATATTAAACCCTTATCAGGTATATGGTTAGCAATTATTTTCTCCCATTCTGTGGGTTTTTTTCCCGCTTTCTTGATAGTGTCCTTTGATATACATAAGTTTGAATTTTGATGAAGGAAAGGGAGAAGTAAAACTATATCTCTATTTGTATGACATGATCCATTATATAGAAAATCCCAAAGAATCCACACGAAATCTACTAGAACTAATAAGTGAATTAATCAAAACTGCAGGTTACAAGATTAACAAACAAAAATCAGTTTTGTTCCTCTATAACAGCAAAGAGCATTCAGAAGTGGAAATTAAAGAAACAATTCCATTCACAATTTCTCCAAAGGAATGAAATACCTAAATAAATTTAAGGAGGTGAACAGCTTGTACCAGAAAACTAAAACAAAACAAAACAAAACAAACAAAAAAACTGCTGAAAGAAATTAAAGAAGGTCTAAATAAATGGCAAGACATCTTGTGTTCATGGCTAGAAAGACTTAATATTATTAAGATGTCAATCGTACCCAAAACTATCTACAGATTAAATGCAATACCTACCAAAATCCCAGCAGCCTTCTTTGCAGAAATGGAAAAACTGATCCTCAAATTCATATGGAATTGACAGGAGTCCTAACTAGCCAAATAATTATTACAAAAGAAAAAATTTGGAGGTCACACTCTTCCCAATTTCAAAATTTGCTACATATATGTTACTACGATAAAGTCAAGGGGAAAAAATGGTATGGTACTGACATAAACTTAGACATGCTAAGCAATGGAATAGAGTTGGGACTTCAGAAATAAACCCATACATCTATGACCAACTGATTTTTAACAAGGTTGCTAAGTACTTTAATTGTGTACATAATGGTCTTTTCTACAAATGGTGCTGGGAAAACTGGATATCCACTTGCACATGAATACACTTGGACTGCTAGCTCATACCATGTACAAAAATTAAATGGTTCAAGGACCTAAACACAAAAGCTAAAACCATATGACTATTAGAAGAAATTATAGGGGAAAATAATCATAACCTTGGATTTGCTAGTAATTTTTTAGATATGATACCAAAAACATGAGCAGCAAAAGAAAACATAGATTAAAAAGGAAAGCTTTTAACATATCTTGATCTTGTTTTCATTATCTTTAAAATGAAAGAGAATAGTGCTTCTTTACTTAGGATTATCTAGGGATGAGAAGAATGTATTGGGACATTTCCTAGGCCATAATGGACACAAGGTAAATGATGGACGTGTAAAATAAATAAAAAAAATTTTAAAAATTTAAAATTAAAAAAAAAAATAAAAAGAATGCACATACACACATCCAGGCCAGTGAATGGCCTTTCTCTCCAGGATTCAGTTTTGAAAGACAGAAACTTTATTTTTGTTTCATGTGAACTGGGCACAAATAAAGGATTTTAAGGAATTCATATACATATTTAACATATAAAGGCGATTAGCTATGTGAAGTGTCTTCAGTATAAATATTCTATGGTAGTTCACTAGCATAAATTATTCTCAGAAGCTTTTGAGAACAAGGGTAAGAATAGTTCATACTCAGGTGTTGAGCTGTGGTATGTCACAAGACTTATTCTCCTAAGGATTCAAAAAGAATTTAAAATTCTAATAAAAATTTTATTTTTCTAAGCTAAAGCAAAGAATATAAAACTTAAAAAAATATATATATATCTCCAGAATATATTTCAAGTTCCTAGACTTAAATTCTTTCTTCTCTGTTTTAGGTCAATCTATGCTGTGTTTGGATTCGATTTTATTCTGAAAGGAATCCCTGTTTATAGATTTATTCTTCCATCTAAGGCCTTTGCCTCTCCACTTCAAAATCCAGACAACCATTGTTTTTGCACAGAAAAAATTATTTCAAAGAATTGCACATCATATGGTGTACTAGACATTGGCAAATGCAAAGAAGGTAAGTGAAAATTCTCAAATCATGATCCATGGCATAAATTCAATATTCTTTAAAATGTAACCTTTACCTTGAATTCTCTATGCAGAATTCTTAAAGTAAGAAAACAATAAGGGCAAAATGTAAAGCTTTTGGTAGGAAATGTTGGTGTTGATTTTGTATTGTTTTTGAGGTTCCAATTTTGTTTCAGTATTGCAAAACTTATTTATCATAAGATAAAACCCTCCTTTGTTTCCCTGGTGCTACTTTTGGATTTAGGGTGAACTTAAAATAATTCCCAGAATACTCTGAGTATTCCAAGTTATCCATCTGCTCCTTTTTCTTGCTTTTCTTTCCTAGAAAATGGCAAACATAAGTAAACAGGAATCAACTTAAACACAAAGTCTGGAGTCTGTCTTATCTTGTTCACTTTTTTCATAATGGATTATGAGAGGATGGAGAGAGAAAAAACTGCCTTTAGATTAAAGAAGTGACTCTTTTTCCCTAGATATATTACTGCCTGATATGTGAACATATGTGGTAGAAACTTTGTATTTAGAGGCCAAACGTCACACATTAAAAATTTACAGCTAAAGCATGACAAACAGATGCCAACTGACTAGGTCAAAGGAAGATACATAATTTTATATTTTATTTTGGTGTACAATAACCTGATATCATAATTCACCTCCATCCTCATGCCCCAATCAGGATTCAAAACCAACTGTGCATTTTCTTTCATTTTAAAAGCTTTATTTTAAAGAACTCTTTTTAAAGTAGTATTTGACATGAGAAAAATGATTTACCCTCAACTGTTTCTTGAAACTTGCTTTCAGGAAAACCTGTGTACATTTCACTTCCTCATTTTCTACACGCAAGTCCTGATGTTTCAGAAACTACTGAAGGCTTAAATCCAAATGAAGAAGAACATAGCACATATTTGGATGTTGAACCTGTAAGGAAATATATTATTGATCTAATTTTGTTAATATTGTGTTTTTTAAAATGAAATTGAAAGAAAAAACAGATTTTCTCCTTGGCGAGCAGAATTTCTTGATCAGATTGACCCCTTCTTGATAAAATATGGAAAAGCTCATTTCAGTGAAAATTACATTGATTTCTTTATGTACAACAATATCTCAGGATAATTCAATTTTCTCAGCATATGGAATTTATAAGTCTTTTTAATGATCATGGGTTGGGAATATTAATAAAGGAAATGATTCTAATCGACTTAAAACAATTTGATAAAATATTATTTTATACTTATTTTGTAATTAACTTCAAGTATTGCTTCTATAAATAATTACAGTATGTTATGAGAAATTCAAAGATATTTTATAGGTATATGTGGGTTTGGGGCAAGATCTATTATACTTAGTATCAAGAAAGCTAATCTATAAAAATTATGCATGGATTCTGAGTGAATATATATTTGATCCTGCATATTTCAGGAATTAAATTAATTATATGAGCTCTTAATTGCCTTGTTGTTGTTGTTTTCCACAAAACCAGATCTGGTAAGTTTCAAAAATCTAACTATAACCTTGACATTATGTTGGGCAAAAAAAATTTTATCTATCATCTATCGATCTTTCTTTATCTATATATCTATATCTTTATCTATATCTAATATCTTTCTCTCTCTACCTCTGTCTGTATTATTTCTATCTGTCTCATTATCTATCTATCTATCTATCTGTCTATCATTTTTCTGTGCATACATACACACATATACATATATATACATATAAAGTGTAATTTTATATATACTGATGTATATAACATATTTAATATATACAATTAATTGTTTAATAGTTTTTATAAATGTCAAGTAGTCTTGTTTTACTTTAAGGTCTGTGTCTTCTTCCTCTTCCTCCATTACAGTAAAAATAAATGTTGGATATTTTAAAAGAATGTTTAAACAAAAAACTGAAAATTATTTTAGTTTTTGTTCTCTTTTTAGATAACTGGATTCACCTTACAATTTGCAAAAAGGCTGCAGGTCAATATACTGGTCAAGCCAGCAAAAAAAATTGAGTGAGTCTCTTGAAAAAGGTTATCTGTATGTGATTTTTAGTATTTTCTTTTAAGAATGTGAGGAACTCTATGAAAGAGAGTGGGAAGGATAGTAAATGTCAACCTCTCTTTAGCTTACTGTCAGTAAACAATCTTTATTCAATAATTATGATCATTTTCATTTGTAATTTGAAATGACATTTAGGTATATTTTGGAATGTTTTCTATTTGAGTATTTGGCAGCATATCTCATGTTGCTAATTGTCCAAATATTTTTATGACAGTAAATTCTAGAATTCATACTTTACTTTCCCTGGGTAGACTTTGTTGAAAGGGAAAAATCTATACTGGGAAAAAGTCAATTTACTGTATTAAGAAGTTTTTAGGAGTGAAATAAGTCTGAGAAAAAGAAATTAAAATTTAAATGACCCATTACAAGGAACAAAAATCAAGAAACTGAACTAATATTCAAGAGCAACTGATTTGTGAACATTTTTTTTAAACTAGTAATTACTAAAATCTGTTATATATTGTGTATGTTTCCATAATCATTTTTAATGTATATTACAGAACATTAAAGAATCTGAAGAAGAACTATCTTGTGCCTATTCTTTGGCTTAATGAGGTTAGCATTTTAATCTATTCTTCATTTGATGTTTCAAAATAGGATATGTTTGAAGTTGTATGCATTTCCATTACCACAAGAAATATTGATGAGTTTGTGCGTTATTGATTTTACCTATTTGAGAGAGCCAAATCACACAAAAATATCATGATTGTGTTAGTTTTCAGTTTTTTTTTCTTTTAGGAAGACAAAGCTGTTCCTATCATCAAAGTTCATCTGTTAAACACTTTTTCTTGTCACAGGCTTGTTTTAGGAAAGAGGCATGCATACATGTAAAACCAAATTAATTCAGGTTCACTGAATATTGTAGTTCTAATAAAACCCAAGTATACTTATAAAGGTGAGGTTGGCATAGGTACTCTCTCCTATTGCCTGTCAAGGTATTTTAGTGTAAACCACTGAGTTGATTAGCCACAGAATTAGCAAATGCATGGAAAAGCACTACACCGTGTATTTAAGAGGAAAGGCTTATATTTCACTTTGAAAATGCTCTATCATACAAGGGGAATTCAATTGGCTTTTCTTATACATGCAGGTGACATATATACATAGGTGATTGGAAAAAAGGGTGATTTTTTTTTTTTTTTTTGCTTCACTAATCTACCCAAATAATACTAATTATTAACTTGATTACAGACTGCTACCATTGGTGACGAGAAAGCAGAAATGTTCAGAAATCAAGTAACTGGAAAAATAAACCTTCTTGGTATGGTAGAAATAGTCTTAATCAGTGTTGGCGTGGTGATGTTTGTTGCTTTTATGATTTCGTACTGTGCATGCAGATCAAAGAATGCAAAATAAGTAAGTATATACCAAAAATTTATTGCTACAGTAACGTTAGTTTTTTTTAATATTACTGGTTTACATTTTGTCAAATAAAATTATAAATTAAGTCACAAATATGTCTGGACATAGCTAGCATACTGTCATTTTTAATGTATTGTCAGATTATTTAGATGCTTAATGTAAATTAAGATATAAAAGAAGATTGTGTGAGGAATTAAAGCCTATGGATATCAAGTAGATCATATACTGAATCTTTAATTTTAGAAGAAATGTGGAAAAATGTGTAATTGTCATCTTTTTAATGTTGGTCTAAATATATCTTTTATCTAAAATTCTGACATTCATATCTCAATTATATGTAGGTAATTATAAAAAAACAAAAATACAGTTTAATATATCAATGCATAGGTAAAGTTGTGCAAGATTTAAAATGGAGATTTAAGGAGGGCAAAATTTAAAAATTTGTATTGAGAAGGAAATAAAAAGGGAAAATAAATGTGTTAGATTTTATTTATACTAATTTATACTAATAGAACTAAAATGTAATATTAAAGATAGAATTAAAATAAGATAAATATGCTATTTTACAAATAAAAATTGAGGTAAATGAATTACTAGATAAAATATTAATATAAAAACAAGATTGTTGCCATTGTGTAGACATGCTGCCAAGTAGTATACAAATTCAGGGTGTGCATCCTAGATATGGGATGTGGAAGCCTTGTTGAATTATTATAGATCATAAACTAAAATTTTAATATAACAGTAAAAAAGAAAAGGATAAAATAGTTTTCAATATAGTAAAACCAAATAACTTGGAGTTTAGAGGAAAAAACAGGTAAATGTGTACAACAATATCTAAGAGTTCATGGCAAAATTCTAGAGCTCCGGCCTCTGTGTTTAAAACATTACTAGCATTCTCTGTGGTACAGAAATAAGAATGCCTGGCAAAATCCTCCTTCCTCTCAATGGAAACCTTTCTTTAATAATCATGGGTGACATTGGTGTGGTCCTTGGGGAGAATTTGCTATTTTCCCCATAGTTTCTATCAGCTCCTCAGGCCACCTCAAACAACTCTGCAACTTAAATAAAAGCACTGTACTTTCTATGAAGACCACAATTTCAAAACAAGTTTTAATCTACATTTCTATTGCTGACCCTAAGCCTGTCATATAGAAATTCTGGAGCTGCCATTGATAATAATAACTGATATTTATTGATATTTTACAATGTATTCTAGGATCGTTGTAAATATTTTACATAAATTATCACATCAAATCCTCGTAAATTTCCAATAGCCAGGAATTCATAGCATCCATGTATTTTCTGGAGACTTCCAAGGTAATCATAAATTGTAATAGATGCAAAATTGTCTGTTATCACAAGTTTGAGTCAATCAAATTGGTGATTTAAAAAAATAAATTGCAATTTTGGTACCAAAATTTCATTTTTGTTAGATTGAGAGGTTGTATCTAGGGAGACAATATTTTGCTGTGGTCATTTCTGTCATTTGTTCAATTACTGAAATAAAGACTAAATAATATAGCTATAATCCATTTGGACAGAATGTATTCAAAATGCTATCCTAAAGTATTCACATTATAATAAACAAAAGAAATTCTGCATAACCTATAATGCCCATCATTAGCCTAATTATGATTAAACAGAGTTGCTCATATGATCATTTATATATAATAGAAAAGAAATGTGATACATTTCATCTTTGCTTAACAAGCCCTGAATCTCAGAGTCTTTGGGTCTACATATGTTATGGTGAAGAATTTAAAGTTTGTCAGAGTGTCTTTGTCAATAAATACATTGGCTTTGCTTTTACATTTTACCATTATAAGGAAAAATTACTGCTGTTTACAAAGATATATCCTTTTTTTCTTTACAAATAGAGAAGATATTTCTTTCTTTGGCGATTACTGATTTGCTAGATTTGTAAGAATCACAGATGTAGATTTCCTGAACAAGCATCAGTTTTGAATATTATAAAATTTGTATCTTTGGGCCAATTTGAAAACAATTAAAAGATATATAAGTGGAAATTAAATATAAGATAATGTAGCAGGTCTGTGGTTTTGCTGGATGGATCACAAAGAGAATAAGTAAAGAGTATGGAAATACTTGTTGGGAGCAGATTTAATAAGCTGTCATTCCTCATCTGGCTATTTGCTGTTCCTGAGGATTGGGAAGCCGCCTTTTATGCACATTTTAGGGAACATGAACTGCCTTATCCATGAAGCCCATCGGAGAATTTCTTTCTGCTGCTTGAGAAAGTAGGCTTAATAATAGAAAGTGTGATAGATATTATCTTGGATACATAGAATTTGAATGTTAACTGTTTTATTTTTCCAGTGTTTTCTGATAAGTAACATTTCTTCTTTACAGATAACAAATGAGTCTTTGCATTTATGCACCAGCTACATCAGGACTTTGGTAATACCGATCTACAAAATGAGGATTTCATATGCTTTATTTCTACAAAACATATCATACCTTTTAGTTGAAGAAACGATGGCACTATTCTTGCCATAACCAGCAGCACATTTCTAAAGGATTGCAATGCCATTAAAATCCATACTTTGAACAAAAAACCTGCACCTTTCAAAATTCATCATTTATACGATTGAATTGATTTCAGTTGCTACAGACCTGGCTCAAGTATGAACCAATTGTATTTATCTGGTACTCATTCACTAATTGGTTCCCTGGGGGCAAATTCAGCTAAGGAGTGGACATTCTAAACCCATCCTGGGCTCTGAACTCATTGACGTGAAAGCACCATCACCCTTGGCAGTGTCCGTTTGGTTGCAACAGACAGACTAGGGGACCATCAGTGCATCACATTTCATGTGCACCAAATATTTTGAAAGCATTTAAGAATGGAAAAGAAATGATTGGTTTATGAGCCATTTGTTATACATGACTAAGGTTCATTGACCTATGGAATCCTTTGAACAGTGACAATAAGCACCATAATCATTTTTTTTTTTTTTACTTTCTAACACTATGGCCTTATGTTTTTTTCATCACTGGTCATGCAAAAGGGCATAATTTTAGCATATTCTAGCTCTTCGTGTTTAAGGGCTTTGTCATTTTTTAAATTCTGCAGTCATTGTGGATATCTGAGTAGACTTTTATATTTCTACTCATAGCAACTTATGCTTGGCAACCTCAGAATGCTGTGCTAGTGTTAAAAGATGTAAATGATAATAAAGAAATTATTGTATGGGAGGTTACAAGAGTAGAATGTGCTTTGACAGTTGTAATATTTCTTGCATTCATAGTCATGTCAGAGAGGCTGGTTACAACCATTAAAAGCTGTTCTTCATTAAATCCCTGTGCTTTGCCTAGTTCCTGATGTATCACACAATTCTTACTCTTAAGGTTCTGTCTGAAGTATTCTTTCTGAATCCATATTTCTTTCTGAGTTCCATTTTGACTACTTTTGCCTGTGCTACTTTTTTAGGCCAATTAGAGGAAAAGCCAAAAAAAAAGATACTTGGTTTTATCTTTTACAAAGCAGGACTTGAAGTCCAGACTATGAAGATTTTTCCTTTTTATTAGCAAACATAATCACATGTCATCCTGCTTTCTTTAGCAAGAATTCACGGATTGCGGAGAGCACTAATCTTAAAACACTCTAGCACAGAAAGGGGAAGCAGCCCCAATTCTGTCTTGTGTTTTACACACAGGGATACAGGATGAAGATTTAGTAACTGGCTTGTTTGGATACTAAAATTAGGAATAACTTAGCCGCCTCGTGCTAGCTGCCAGGGTAAATGTCAAAATAAACCTTTCGAAAACCCAAAACCAAGATACCTCCAATTTGGAGTTATCTACAAAATCTGTAGATACTTGAAATATACTGATTCAGTAAAAGTGTTCCTCTAAGATATTCTAGACATTACAAGATGAGATTCTAGATATTCTCTTCTGATAGTCATGAGAAAAGTCTACTCTATTTGCATTAGTATTTTTGAGAACATGTTGATCTAAAAGAAGTATAAAGGGAATTCCTTTAATCTTGAGATATGTAGGGCTGAACTATGTAAAGTGGAAATTGTTCAAAAGAATTGGATGAAGAAATATATCTCCCATCTCACATAAGATGTCCATAGCCACTCAGTGACTTGGATTTTAAAATTTTCATGTGCATCTCCACATCACGGCATTTAGGCTTCAGAGAAATGCCTATTTATATGTCTGTAGTATTGTTTAACTAAATACACATATATTCTAATCTTTATCATTCCTCAGCATTTCCTTTTGTCTAAATTCTATAAAATGTGTATAAGGAGAAAGATAATCTGTACATAAGGACTAATGGATTATATTAAAGACATCCAGCAGGAAAAATGATTCTTTACAAATTGGAAGGTAGATTTTTTGATATGGAAACTGGGGTTTGGATCTGTGTGTATGTTCTGGATACTTTTGAGAATATATTAAATGTGTGACTTTTGGTTTGCCCTAGTGAAAATGTATGATTTTCAGTGAGGATGAATGTTTGAATATTTGTATTTGTATATGGCTGAAATTTTATGCATTATTCCATAGAAAAACCAATTGTTTAACTTTCAGTTCTCAGGAAAAAAGGGCGTAAGGTAGACCATTTCAGAAAAAAAAATTCAGCTATAGACAAACTGGTTATCTCTGAAAATTCACTCTGCAAATTGCTAGATATTTGTGTTAAGATTTGTACATGTGCAATAATCCACCAATCTTTTAACCCATTATTAATGTCTAAGCTACACAATACTTATCTTTCTGGCAGAGTTTGTTTTTTGTGTATTCCAACTGACACTTTAGTTTTCCTGTTTGAACTCCATTGCATTAGTAACAGGGTGGCCATCTTTTTCACCCAACTCTTGGCCTATCTACCATTTTAAATGGATTTCAGGTTCTATTTAAATAATCACAGTCCATTATGGCTTTCTGCATATACCAACAGAATTGCCTGTGAGTGGTTTTCTCTGACTTTATTAGCAGTGAACTGAACTAATGAACTAAAAATGGATTTGTGTTTTATATTTGTATCAAATATATACAGGGGCAGTCTGCTTTTTCCTTTTACGTTTCAAAGATAGCTGCATTTTTAAATATTTGTGAAAATAAATACTTCTTTATTAGAAAAACGATTTTGCCATTTTTATTTTAAATATGTTTGATTTCCTTATTTGATATCACTACTACAATTTTACATTACCTGTGTATTGTCTGTTCATGGGTAATTTATATATTACTTTTATTTTCTTTTCCCATTTATTCTCAATTACTAGTTGCTTATGTCTGCATATTTCAATAATATTCCATATTACATACTCATGAAGAGGAACCGTGACATAGCTAAAACTTGCTCCTTGTGTGAAATGTGAACCAATGGCTTCAGAGTTACATGGGAGTTTGTACAAAATGCAGACTCTCATGTCCCACCCCTGATCCAGTGAATCAGAATCTACATTTTTAACAAGATCAAGTGTTATATATACACGTGAAAGTTTGGAAAGCTCTGGTTGAAGACACACTGAAGTTGAACTAGCTGTAATGGTTTTATGTTATTTAGCCTTTTCTGGTTTTAGTTTGATTTATCAATGCCAGTTCTTAAGAGAAATCTATGTAAGCATACTGAGAGGAAGAGGAAACCCATCAGGCTTGAAAATATTGCTCTCAATATTCTGCTAAATTTTCATTTATCCTCTTGAACTTACAAAGGCTATTTTAAGATTGTGATAAAACTAATCTATATGGCAGGGTGGAAGGATGTATTACTAACTTTATACTCCTTGTATTTTCTGGAATGGGTTATTTGATCTGCTTGAAAATATTTTCTCCTCATAACATTCAAATTTACAGGATGTAAAATAAGGGATAGGTTGGGGAAAGGTAAGCGATATTAAAATTGGAGATATTCTCTAGAATTTATCTGAGATGGAAATTATCCACCTGAGTAAAGGGATGCTTCAGAATCTAGTATTATATATTACATAATAATATTATAATAAATGTAATAAACTATAGAGATTTACTCTAGGCAAAATACTAGGCTACATTGCTGAATTGCTGGATGGCTGGAGTGTATTAGGGATCCCTCCGTTAAGGATAAGGATTAAGGAAAAGGAGGACATAAAGGGAAGAAGATTGCAAAGACAAGTGCTTGTTTGTGGCAGAGAATGTATTTTTTAAGTGTGTTGTATTATTTAAGAATTTTTGGCTCAGCTAATAGGAGAAACAACTAACAAGGATAGATGAAACTAAGTATGGAAGGAAGTAGCTAGTGTAATGTGTTAGTTATAAGGTAGAGCATTTGTCTGCTAAAAATAGGAAAGGATAGAATTAGCAAGTAGTCATTAATTATACATGAACCACTAGATGTATATAAGAAACTACATTACCATGAGGCATGGAGGTATCTCTTCCCACTTGTCCTTTGTCTAAAGCACACAAAACAAAACAAAACAAAAACATGGCTGGTCAGCAGGCTATTGGTTTTCTACTGCTGTGCCCATATGTACTTGCCCCTGGGTCTCTCTGATATAATAAGGGTGGGTTTTGGCCCCAGTCATCTTCTGTACTTTGGTCCCTCTTGCTCAAAACTCTACTTGGGCCTTCATATTCTCACCATCAGCAAGGAAAGTTGATAAAACAGAAAGAGACATGGCACAAATTTTGTGTGCCCCAGGATATAAGTTTAGTGGGATTTCCATCCTGCTTGCACTTTATTCTAATCATGTAAGCCTACCACATCCTTTAGATTCTCATTATATGTTTTAAATTGATTAGCAAACTGTGTTATTCAAGCACCTTAAGTTGTCTCTGAACTTTTCTGTTCCAAGACATCTAGGATAACTTGCCTTATAGTGGACTTTAAGGATCCCATTACATCAAGGTAATTTCCTATGCAACATTAGGGTTCTTATATGGGAATTAAAAATAACAAGTTTCTGTTTGTTGAGAGTAACTCAGCATGCAAAATATGAAGAAAACTGTCAACAGGTTTACTAATTTATAAATTAGAAATATCATATGTAATATAAGACCCAGATATCAAATATGATTTCTAGTAACTCTTTGATAGTAGTTGCCTGAAATTATTTGGATGAGAAAAACTTGAATTGGTTGCAAAAGATTTGAAGATGGATCTAGGATCTGTGTGGATAAAAGGCCATGAATGGTAAGCAAGGTTTATCATGGGGAATATTAAAGAGGGGAGGGGTCATTAGGGGAAGGAAAGCCCCCTAAAAGGAATTGCGTGAACTAGGCAAGCTGATTAGTGGACTTAATCATTGGCATCATTAAATGCGATAAACAGTTATAGTCAACTAGTTCAATCATTGCCACATTGTAGTAATATTTACACAACAAAAAGAAACCCCCAAACTTCAGTTTACATTAATAGAATGGTTTACTTCTAAACATTAAAGCTATTTTTGACTCAATTTTATAGACATGTTGGATAAACTATTTATCATTGATTAAAAATGAGTTTAAGCTACTAAAACAAGAATCATCAAACTTTTCTGTAAAAGACCAGATAATAAATATATTAGTCATTGTGAGCCATATGAGCTCAGTCACAACTACTCAGTGCTGCCTTTGTAGCACGAAAGCGGTCTTAGACAATGTATAAAAAAATGCATATGACTGAGTTCCAACAAAATTTTATTTACAAAATCAGGAATAGCCAGCGAGTTGGTGCCCAGGCCACAATGTGCCTACCAGTGTAACAGAAGGTGCTTAAATTTTGTAGATTGTTGTATGATAGGTAATTATTTTGAGTGACTTTATTAAGCTAAAAGGTTTCCTTTAACACTAAGATTGTATATCCTATCATGGCTATATAAGGTATGTGTCATCCAAAATTTGGATTACACAGAATATATGTTCTTTAGATGACTGAATTGCTTTGCCATGTCAAGATTGGAACTTTGGATTTTGGCATTAGAAGCCTGGGTTACCATCTGACTGGGGCTTGATATTATCTTAATGATTATATACATAATAATATCTGAATTTAATTAAGAACTGTTACCACATCTTGAACTTGTAGAGCTTTCCCTTCCAGTTCAAAACTCACTTGCTTTCTCCTCGATATTATTTACACTTGGATATTAAAATGTTGATGTGCTTTGTTTTAGTGAAAAGACATTTGCAAATTTGTGTCTTTTATTTTTCAAAAAAAATATTTCTTTAATTGGGTCATTTATTATTACTTTTGTTATGCTTGTTCTGGTTTCTACTTTGGCTAAATCTAAAATGCCTAGATTTTATCTCCTTTCTCTTAGTATGAGGAATAGGAATTTGGGTTCTGTTGTCTAGGTTTAAATTCTATGTCTACCTATTAATTATGTGACTTTGTGAAAGTTATTTAACCTCTCTGTGCCTTAGTTTCTGCATCTGTAAAACGAAGATAATAGTGCTTCCATCATGGAATGGCTTTGAAGATTAAATGAGTTAATACATGTAAAGTGCTTTCAACAGTGAATAAAAACATTGTAAGCACTCAAATGTTAACACAATGCAAGCACTCAAATGTTAACTAAGACCACATAACTTTAGTAGATCCTAGCAACTATGAGTTGCTTATCTAAGAACACACATTTCTCCTTATTAAATATAAGTAGTAGCCCTGGAAAAATTTCTCATATTAATTAACCTTTTGTAAAGAAATAAAATTTTACCATTACCACATTGTACTATCAGGTATGGTAACCTATGAATGAACCCTACTCACAAGCTAATAAGGTAGTCTATTCGGTTTCGTAGATGTTGGCAGAAGACTTGAGATTCCTGGGAGGGAGAGAGAAGACTTCATTACTTATGGCACAGTAAAAAGCATGAGCAACAGCATATTTGCCATCAGTTCCCCTTGACTGCAAATCCCACAGGAGTGATGCAATATGACCGAAATGGATGCTGTGCACACAATGGGTCTGCATTTCAGCTGAGGAATACTGATTTTTAGAAATCCATTGCTTTTAGAGCAAGCAGTAAGCAAATCTGCTTCGTAGGAGGCGAGGGCGAGCAGTAAGACATTACTTCAAACTTCCAGGTTGCTGGCTACAAATGTAAACCTAAGAAATGGCTCAGATAAAGAACAATCATGGCTTTTCTTTCTTGCAACACCCAGCAGGGCATTTATTTTTTTAGTTAGTTAGTCTTTTCATTTTTTTTAATTTTTTTAAAGATTCTTAGATTACATAAATGTTACAGAGAATATAGAGGGGATTCCCATATGTCCCGCTCCCCCACACCTGCCACATTTTCCCACATTAGCATCATCTCCCATTAGTAAGGTACATTCATTGCAATTGATAAACACATTTTGGAGCATTGCCACTAAGCATGGATTATAGTTTACATTGTAGTCCACACTCTTTCCTCTCAATTCTGTAGGTTAAGGCAAGATATATAATGGCCTGTATCTGTCATTGTAATGTTATTCAGGACAACTCCCAAGTCCTAAAAATGCCCCCATATTACTCCTGTTTTTCCCTCTCCCTACCCTCAGAACCTCCAGTGGCCACTGCCTCCACATCAGTGATATTTCTTCCATTGCTAGAATCACAATAAGTCTATTATAGAATATTAGTAAGTCTACTTTAGTTCACAGTTCATTCCCCAATATTGAGGATTCTGGCATGGTGATGCTTACTCCACCTTTAATTAAAGGGGGGTCTTCAATCCCATATAGCCAGTGGATGGGACTCTCTTGCTTGCAGTTGTAGACACTCTCGTTTTCTTGGTATGCTGGTTGTCCATCATCTCCTCCTTGTTAGTTGTCCTGGGTGAGTCCAATGAACTGGAGAGTAGGTATTGCAACTCCATTGTTATTCAGGGCCAGCTGGCACATGGACATCCCAGAGACTTAAGTCTCTTGGACGTACACCTAACAACTTTAGTACTAATTATAAGTTCAAATAGAAGGACAGAAGAGCCATGTTTAGGGAAACCACAACTGAGTCCAACTCTGTCACCTAGCAGGGCATTTAGAACCATAAAAAGTCCAAGGAAGACTCTCTTCCAAAATTACTCCATGCTGAATAGTTTTTTCCAGGTTAAAAGTCTTTATTTATTTTTTGGCCCTTTCCAGCTGCATGAGAAAAGTTTGATAAATTTGGTAAACAACATTAAACTGATTTCTTATTGGAAGAGCTGAGAGTTTTTAATGTACTAATGTGTGTTATAAATCTCCTAAAAGAAAAATAAGTAATCAAATTAGTGTTTCCCAAAGTTTTATGACTATGGATTTCTTTTATTTAAGAATAATTATTTAGGAAAGCAGAATACATTTCAAAAACCGCTGTTGGCTGTTGCTATTTTGCTTGCTTCTCATAATTTATTGCTCAGGCTTTTTATTTTTAATCACTGTGAAACAGCCATATATTTAATCTATGCATAAATATGAGTGCCTAGCACAGAAAGAAGTATACATAAAGTGCTCAATATTCAAAATGGTAGTTGTGTCCCCTGTTCTATGGAGTTCACTCACAAGCTTTTATCTTAATCAACTGACTGTTGGCACTCACTGCTTTGTTCTGTTAACTTTCTGTCCTGCGTGACACATACCTGGACTACATTGCTCACATTTTTAAGATACATGTCAAACCTCCCTTTAATTGCTCAACAGAGCTTTCTGAAATTCTTCCACTCTTAGACATCAGATATCTTACTAATTATTTAACTTTCCTTTATGTTCATATTTCCTCATTTTGTGGCAAACTTTATTCACCACATTACAATATTTATATTAATCTAGCACAATATTCAAGAATAATCAATCTGCTAATGTCATGGAAATTTTGCTCATCAAAAAGGAAATAAGGATCATTTTCAGCTGTGGTAGTGATAGTGGTTCATCCCAAACAGTTAACTCCTTACATGTAGGAGGAGTCATACAATAAATTATGGCCATTTGTCTGTGAATGGAAATGTCATCTAAGACTTCCTCAGAATCATTGAAGTGATTTCAGATCCTTTTCCCCACTGCTACAGCTGACAACAATACAGATGAGATGGGGGGCTCCCATCAGCTCAGTTCCTTGAGTGACTGTGTGGAGCACAGCATTGGCTCACAGGTTTGAGACATGTGTGTGAGAAAGTAACCTACTGTCATGATAAGCCATGGAGATTTTGCTAAGTTATGTTATATTATGGTAAAATGAATTTTGAATTTGAAAAGATCTCCCCAAAGGCTTTAACTTTTCTTAAATTATCTTTAGACCATTAAGACCCTACACAGGGAGTGGAGGTGGCTCAGACAATTAGACACCTTCTTCCCACATTGGAGGTCCTGGGTTCGGTTCCTGGTGCCTCTTGAAAGACAAGACCAGCACACAACAAGCAGACACAGCAAATGCAAATGAGGGGGTAGAGAGAAATAAATAAATAAAACAAATCTTTTTTTAAAAAAAGACCCTACGTACAACCTGTGTTAATAAATTTGGAACTTTGAAGATCTTGATACATGAGAATTAAAATATCCCGTAGTAGTGTTTATTAAATGGTGTCCTTTAGAACACTAATTATGGGATAGGATAATTGATATCATATGGCAAAAATTGTCCTGTGGTGAGATATTTGGGAAATATTGCAAACTAAGCCTTCTTGGAGGGTCACTAAACATATAAACATGGTAAAGTTTCCATGAAACCATTTTTCCTTTAAACCAGTGTTTTCTAAACTCAATCATGTAACACAATTTATTCCATTATATATTTGGGACAGTGAACTATAGAATTCCAATTTGAGAAATGCCAACATGGAGAAATGTTCTTGCTTCTCAATTTAGCGCTATGTAATAGTGGGATTATGCATATTCCATATAGTGCAAATATTCTGGGATCAAAGGATACAATATAAGGAAGATATATGTTGGCTCAAAAAAGAAAACTCTTTACTCTTATGAAAAATGATGAGATGTAAATAAATAAAGATACCACCTGTATTAGTCAGTCAGGGGGTGCTGATGTAAGGTACCAGAAATCTGTTGGCTTTTATAAAGGATGTTTATTTGGTTTGAAGCTTACAGTTACAAGGCCCTAAAGAGTCGAAGCCAAGGTTACTTCCTTACCCAAGGTCTGTTGCCTCTTGTTGAAGCAAGATGATGGGTGATGTCTGTGATGGTTCAATCTTCCTCTTCCCTCTTAAGACTCCGTGGGTCCAGCTTTTTTCAGTCTCTGCTGTAGGCTAGCATAGGGCTTGTCTCTCTTTCCTGGGCTCGTTTCTTTCCGGGCTCAGCTGCTCTGATCTCTTCTCAAGGTCAGCTGTAAACTATCAGGCAAGTGGCTCATTTCTCTTCCCAGGGCCTCTGCCCTGTCTATGAAGCTGTGCCTCTTCCTCTTTGTATCTTCTCTGTGTATCTATTTCTGTGATCTTGATTGAGCATCCATTTATATAGTCCAACAAGGGGACGGGGTCTCAACCCTGCATGCCCTAATGATGTGGTCGAATCAAAGACCTAATCTTGACTTAATCAAGTAAACATAAAGCCTTTGAATTTAACACAAACAAAGGTTATCACACCCAGAGAAACAGGTCAGTTTACAAACATAATCAATATCTCTTTATGGAATTCATAATAATAGCAAACTGCCACACTACCCAAATTCACCTGGTTGCACTTAAACTTCAAATGCAAATGGAGAATTTGGGTGGAGTGACAAAAGTATTTGAACCTTAACTTCTGATGAGGTAAAAATCTCCTGTTACATATAAAGTTTTGAAGCAGAGAAAGAGAAGAAAGTATGGGATACTATATTCATATGATCTTATATACACACTAATTTAATAACATAAAATGCCCTTCATCACAAAACATTAGTAGATTTCTAACATATACATACATCCTGAAGTTTATGAACAAGTTTGAAAAACCTAGTTGCTTAAGGAAAATTCAGTAAGTAAATATTTACTGAGCACCTATTATGTGCCAAATATTATTCCAGAATCATCAGATACTAGTTCTTGGCTGTCATTTAAATTATGTTACAGTAAGTGAGATAAGCCATAATAATAATAATAATAATATATGTATCAAATAATTAAAATGGGATGAGATAATAGAGTGGCTGAGCTGCTCCTTTGTATTGGGAAGACAGAGAAGAATTCTCTAAGGATATGGAATTTATGGTAGACAGAATTTTTCCCAAAGATAAGTATGCCCTAAAGTCTAGAACCTCTGAATATGTTATGTTATATGACAAAGCCGCTTTACATATAATATGAAGGTTATTTACCTTAAGGTAGGGAGATTGTCCTGGGTTGTCCAGGTGAGCCCAATCTAATCAGTTGAGCCCTTAAAAGCGGAGAACTTTATCTGGCTGGAGGCAAAGAGCTGTGGTAGAAAGGGACATCAGAGAGATACAAAGAGTGAAAAGAATTGATCCCACCATTGTTAGTTTTGAAGATGGAGGGTGCCAAGAGCCAAGGAATGTTTGCAGCCTTAAGGAACTGAGAGACTTTCCTGTACCAAACTGAATTCCTCCAACAATCTGAGTGAGCCTGGGAGCAGATTCTCCACCAGAGTCTCCAAATATAGTCTCCAGACTGGCTGACATATTGGTTTGGTCTCCTGAGACCTGGCACAAAAAAATTAGTTTAGCCCACTGTCCTGGTTTGAGTTTTTGTGGAACCCAAAAAAGTATGTTCTTAAGCTAAGCCATTCCTGTGTCTGTAAACCTATTGTACGTGGTAGGACCTTTTGGTTAGATTCAGTTTAGGGACTTTTTGATTAGATCACTTTGATTAGATCACCCCATTTAAGGGCCTTTGACTAGATAATGGGACTCTTTGATTGGATTAAGTTTAGTTGGTGGACTTTGATTGGACTACTTCAATGAGGCATGACCCAGGGTGGGTTTCAGCCCTCTTGCTGTCTTATATAAATGGAGGAGACACAGTAAAAAAGAGCTGCTAGTTTTACCCTGCCATGTGCGAGAAGACTCTAGGATCACCTACAGCCACAGAAAAACAGAGAAACCCTAAGAGGCTGAGAGACAGGCCAGAGGCTGGAATCAGCAGAGCACCTGAAGCTGAAGAGACAAGGCCCAGAAGAAACTAACTGTATGCCTGCTTGCCCACAACTGAGCATGAGGAGAACATGATTCTGGAAGAAACATACAGACTAGCTGCCATCTTGCCTCGCCACATGGCAGAAGTACAGGATTTGCCAGCAGCCGACTTTTGGTGAGACAGTATCTCTGATGATGCCTTAATTTGGACATTTTCACAGCCTCAGAACTGTAAGATTTTACCCTAATAAATTCCCATTATAAAAGCCAACCCATTTCTGTTATTTTTGCATTGGAAGCCTTTAGCGAATTAAAATACCCTCTCAGATTTCCAGCCTACAGATCAGTGCAATAATAAATTAGTTCTGTTCTCGACCTGCTAAGTATATGATAATTTGCTACAGCAGCAATAGAAAACTAAGACAGCCTTTGCCCTGAGATCTGAACACCAGGAGGCAGTTAGGCCAAATCCAAGGCAAGAGCCGACTGAGCAGTGAGAACGAACTGTGACAAGGCTCCTGGTTGGGAATGTGCTTGGAATTTTGGAATAGAAAAGCTAAGATGCCAGTAAACATAAAGAGATAAGAGCTTGAGAGTGAGACAGCTGGAGAAGGAAGAGAGTATTTCATGCAGGGCTTTATAAACTGGGGTGAAGCAGTGAACTTATTTCTTTACAAGAGGACATCTCACTTATTTTGAGAAAGTGTTGAGAATCAGTAAGCAGTGGCTGTAATATACCATATTTCTTCAACATATTTTTTTGCAGAGCAACCTGCAGAACTAATATTCTGCACAACAGACTTTTGCAATGGCTATCCAGACAAATTATAATCCATATAGGTGATGGGTACCAGCATAGAGTGAAGTATGTTGGCTGAAGATCAGTGGACCAGCAGACAGGAGCTCCAAATTTAATTACTAACTGCCACTAATTTTCTATAAATACAAAGAATTGCTCTAAACGAAATCCTTTTCATCTTGAAATTCTAGATTATTTTAAAAAGCTGACCTACTTATAAATATGTTATTAAAGAAATATGGTTTCCATAAACTAAACTAGAAAATTGTTATTGTTGTTCTAGAAACATCGATTATGTTTCCAAAGCAATCTGGTTGAAATTATTCAAAACATTGTGTTATTTTAAATATCTGATAAGAATTGATTATTGTGAAAATTTCCCTCTCCCTTGAGACAATATTTTTCCATATTTAGCTTTTGTTCAGATTAAAAGTGATTCAGATGCTCCTCAAAGACAACAAGGAAAGTTAACTTTAACATACCCTGGACAGGTATTTTATTCTGGTAAAAGTTTCATGGGCTAGATTGGTGCTTCTCAAACTTTCATGAGCCTAGAATCACCAGGCGACTTATCAACGTTCATATCCGATTCCATAGGTCTGTGGAGGCCAAGATTCTGCATTTCTCACAAGCTCCAAGGGGGTGAGCATGTTGCCCGTTTTCAGGCAGTAGCACAGGTGATGAGAGAATTCTTGCATTTTAATTCATTTTCTACCACTGCCTGATTTTATGAGATTGACAAAGTTACTAATTATTTCTGTTCCTGTTTCCTCATCAGCACATAGTGATAATAACACCTGCTATATTTGTCCCACAGAAAGAATGTGAAGACAAAATGAGATTTTATTGGATGATTCACTAAAATTTTAAAATGTCGTATTCATGTAAGTTATTTTCGTGTAGATTCAATGGCTCTATCAATGGAATATTCTTTGTACTCTTTCCAATGACATTTGTGGCATGTATCAACCATCTTTTAAAACACCATTTGTTGATTTTCCACATAATTCTGTCCCAATAACTCATGAATCCATAAAACTTAATTTAATAAGGGGAGGGAAGAGTTAGATATTGGGAGGGAAGAGTTAGATATTGGGAATGGAGGAGGAACATTGATTGAAAAGAAAATCATAGTGTGCTACTTAGTTAGTCTTATTAAGGTACTATGTAGCATAGTGTCATAGAATTTTGTAAATGGAAGAGACCTTTAACTCATTTTGTTGGGAGAGTAAATGAAGATTCAAAAAAAAGAAGAGAATTGGTCTAGATAACATGGTATGTTAATAGCATGAATTGGGTTATAACAGCATTCAGGAGGACAAAAGGCATTATTTTATGAGATAAGAAAAATCTGCACATGGAATAGTTAAACAAAATTGGAAGTGAGATGACAGACTTTGATTAAATTTTAGAAACAAACCAATTGGACAGTCTAATGCAGGGACAGATTCCTTAGGTTTTACATGTGATTTGTCAAAATTCCACTAGATGGCACACCAAATCCAACGTTAAATATACTGGGTGTGAAGAGGAGGAAAACTGGAAAAGGAAAGTATTTCTTTAGAGAAAAATTGGACCTCTGATTTTGACAGAATTTTGATATATTACTATCACTATTCTCACTAATTTAACATACATAGATATACCTCATAAGAAACATTTCCTATAGATTAGTTTGTTTAAAACTCAACCAATGGCATGGCTCTCCATACAGAGATGGAAATTATTTGAAACAGTGGATGGAACATAAAAAGAGACTTGGGCCCCTGTCATAGTTTTGACACTAAACAAAGGAGTTCTTAAATAAGAGATCTAACTACTCTGAATCTCTTCACACAGATAAAATGAGGCGAATATATATAATAGTACCCTACCTAATTTAGTGGTCGTTTGGGGAATTATATAGAAAATTGCTTTGTAAACTATGAAGCCCTACACAAGTATTGATTACTGTTATTTGGTGCATTTCCCTTCCTTTGCTTGACTAAGATAGTGGTGCTACTGACTTCAAGTCTTGTGGACTTTCTTTCACCAACTCCCCACTCCAGTAAATCTGCTGGGTACCCACTATATCCAGGAATCAACAGCTTTCCTGATTCTGGCTGGTGTCCATATTTGGCTCCCAGATGCCTTTGGTTATTCACATATTTCTCTACTCTAGGTGAAACAGTCTGGGATTCTTAATACTGCTTATTGCAAGGACTCTTGTCTTTCTGTGGGTTAACGCCATCTTCTGGCTCTTTCATGAAAAAACCCCACAAAACTTCTAAGTCACTTGGTTGAACTCACTAACTTTCCTAACCCACGTGGTAGAAACTAGATTACGTCCTACTTGTAGTCCTTTACACTTCCTCTGCTCTTTTAGGATCCTTTAGGTAGAGATTATGCCTCCATCTGGATACTACCTAAAATCCAGTAATTCAGAGATTCAGCAACAGCACCAACTTTCTCTCTCTGTCACCAAAAAAGACATAATGCTTAGCTTAAAATTCAAATTAATTATTGCAGTCCGAGGTTATATAGAATAAGACTCAAACCTCTATCTATAGCATGCAATACAAAATGAAACATCATATCTGATGCTGGTTAATAGTACAGGGTGTAGAATATCCCTCAGCAGAGGCTGTGTGCTGGTCACACTACACTCAGCATTGCTATTGGGGAGCCTGGCTCAAGCATTCATTGTAGGGTGGTGATCTAGCCTCTCCATGCAGAAACAGAGGGAGCCTGAAGAATCTGCAAAGCTTCTAAGTGATCAATTCTAAATTCCAAAATAATATAACATTTCTCTGCCACTTACAGGCTGTTAGAAATGTGTCTTCTGACATGCAAAACTCTCTCCTGTCTTTTTTTGTTAATAATTGTTTTTTCCATTAAACTTAAGCACCTCAATTCTTAATGTTATTATCAAGATGAGTTTGTCCTCATTTGTAAAGGAGGTGAAGTTGATCCACTGTGATTTTTCTCTCCTGACACTTCAGTTGCCCGTGTATTTGAGCTTTCCTCTTTTTCTTACCTATCAAATCCTACCTACTAGATTTACATTTGCATGGAAGAATAAATTCTTGATAACTTCAGAATGACAGTCTTTCCAAAGTTTTTCACATTTCAAAAGGATCGGAAACAGGATGTTAAACTGTCTTCGAAGGCTTCTAAAAATCTCCCGACAAAACCAAGGCCACCTAATATCTTTTACTCATCTATATACACATATTGTTTCTATCTTTTTGTTTCTACATGGAGACAAATGATTAGACAGAGTTACAATGAGCTGGAAGATTAAGTTGAGAATGATTTGACTTGCAACACATTCTGTGAGTGTAGAAAATTAACTTTAAATGGCTCCAGGAACACATCTCAAAGATATCAGCTATCAGCCTCCAGAATAAATATCACTGGGGTATAAATAAAGGCTTATGTGGCTTCCAACTGGACAAAGTGTCCTGTACAAATTAGAACACTGCAGATAGAAAAAAAAGAAAGAAAGAAAAACAGAGTGTTTTTCATTGAAAGCCCCTAGAATGAATGTGGCAAAGACAGCTCATCCAAAATACAGTGGTTAATATGTGATTAAACAGTCTTCACTTGAGCAACTCCAGAATGAGTGGCAGCAGAATTATTTTTATAGACAGAACAATATGTAGGAAGTCAGCTAGTAAATGTGTGAATCTTTATTAATTATCTTGTTCTTTGCAATGCTAATACCAACCTCAAGTTAAGAAAATGCTTCAGAGCTACTAGTATCTATAGCAGAGTCCAAAGCAGTGTTGAATGGAGCTTCTGAGTGAGTTGCCAACCTTCCTATATTCTGATCATGTTCCTTAACTGTGTTGATTAGAGATGGAGGGATAGCTGTCATCCTACCACATCCTGTTCAGGCCATCCATGACTCTGCTTTCTATCTCACACAGCAAAACAGGCCACCATGTCGGGAATTTCTCAGATTACTTTTTATTCATTGACATACTTATTTTCATGCATCAGCATCTAAATCTCTTCAGTTTTGTATCAGATGAAATATTCTCTTTTCTTATCTAAAGCTAATCCTTCCACTTGAGCATATAAACATGCTAAAGTCTGTCCTGCCTTTAAATAAACTGAAGCAAACAAACAAAAATTCCTCTGCTATTATGATATTCTAGGCAAGTGGTAGAGCCACCATTATCTTTCCTAACTGGTCCATCCTTGCCACACTTTCTGTCCCCTGCTCCCCAGTAGACAGTGTGCCTGTCACTCCTCTGCCTAAAACTCTCACTTAGAGTATAAGCTAATGTTCATAAAGTACCTTTCAAGAGTCCAGGTGCTCTGCCCACCCCTCTACCTTTAACTCTCTGAACTTAACACTGAATTCTGGCCTCTCTGATCTCCTTGGCCATCCTTGCTCATGACAAGTCCACCCTCACGGTATGGTCTTTGTGGTTTGCTGCTATTTCTGCCCAGGGGGATATGTAAGCATGCAAATATTCTCATGGTTGTTTCTGTTACTCCATCTAAACATTTTGCTTAAAAATCACCTTCCCGCTGGGTCTTCACTTATAACCCTATTTAAATTTGCACCCTCTCAGGTCCTTGCTGTTACTGCTTTATTTTTTTCTTATCACTTCTCTCCCACTAATGCCATAAATATATGAACTATACTTGTATGCATATCTATCTACCTATCTATTTATCATCTATCTATCTATCTATCTCTTATTATCAGTTTCTCCAACATTACAAAAGGACAGGGAATTTGTATGTTTATTTATGATACCTGAATATCAGTTTAATTACTGATAGTCCAAGAAGAGTGCTGGTCCACAGTAGGTGCTCAGAAAATCTATGTCAAATGAAAGAAGTGGTGATATTGGCATGGTAATGGGGATAGAGAGGAATTAATAGATTTGAGCAATATATAGGAGACAGAATTTTCAGAATTTGGTGAGTGGCTGGATGTGGTAACTTAGAGATGAGAAGAATGAGCTGTCAAACGAGAAGAGGCAGAGGAAAGCCAGGAAAGTGGGGATATAATATGAGCCAAAGGATGGACTTTCTGGGGGGTAATAGTAGTTAGTAGTCTACTTACTGAGGCAGGGGTTAGGTCAGTAGTATCAGAAGGTGATAAGGACTAAAACATACTTCATTGGATATGGTGGCATGAAAAACACTGTGAAACTACATTTGACATAACTCTTCAAATGTTTCCTGATCACTATCCTACTATGCTCCTTCTCACCAGACTAACCAGTACACATACAAATGCACACAGTGAGTGTGGTAGCTTTTAAACATGTCTGCTTTGATATCTCTCCTATCAATTAATGAAGTCAAATTCTCCTCCCCTTGAATACGGGCTGATTTTACTGACTCACTTCTAACCAGTTCTAGCCAATAGAATGTGGGGAAGTGGCTGCTGCATTGCTACAAAGAATAGATTATAAGAGGTGATGCAATTTCTGGCTGCTCTGTCTCTCTATTGAGACATGGACCTTTGGAGCAATTGACTACCATGTAATAAACCTGGCTACCCAGAAGTCCTGATGATGGAGAATCCAGTAGAGAAACATAGACATGTAAAAATGTTCGTGAAGCCCCGACTGTTCCTGTCTCCAGCTGAGTCTTCTCAATGCAATCTGACTTGTGAGTGAAGAAACTTTTTTGATGATGCCAGCGCCAGCCACCATCTGAATATAACAGCCATAGAGGCATTGTATTGGAACACCTAGCTGAGCTCGGTCAACACCAGGGCATGAGCGATAATAATAACAAATGCTTGGTGTTTTATGCCACTCAATTTGGGATAGCTTGTTATGGAGTAACAGGAAACCATAACACTGGATGACTGCTACTTATCTTTCAGGCTTCCACTTATTATTTCTCCAGGGAAGAATTTTCTGACCTGTCCTTTCCCATTTCACCTACCCGGGTATATGATAGCTGTCCCTCCGATGTGCTCTTAAAAGTTCTTTATTTCCCTTTAATACAGCATTTGTCACAAATAAGTACAATTGTCTTTCTCCTCTATAAGGTTCTTTTAAGGCAATCAATATAGAAGAAACAAAAATCTTTGTTGAAAAGTTAAACATTGAAACCTATACACAAATGCTATCCCTGAGGAGTAGACATATGGGTAGAGAGGAATAAAGGTGAGTGCCATGTGTAGAAGAAGCAATATATTACACCGAAAGAAAGTAATATCAGTTTTATCCTCCAACTTCAATCCCGTAGAAATTCTATGTGTCTGTGCGCACACACACATGTGGGGCTGTGTTACTTGAGCTAACCAAGTAGACTGGATGAATTTTAAGGAAGCATCGACTTGCAGGAAAGCCTCATCAGAGGTAGCATGTTTGGCTTTGATATAATTTTATGGAAATGATTCAGTGGAGCCACAGATGGTAATCAACACTGAAAACATTAAACAGAAGAAAGATTCCAAATGTACTCAATTAATCAAGGCATATTTATTGACTATCTGCTATATGCTTGGAACTATGCAATCAATTCATTATGATAGAAATGGAATAATTATAAGTGCCCAGATTTCTATCTTCAAGGAAGTAGTTATCTAATTAGTGAGATAAGACATGAACACAAAAGAAATTTAATAATGTAGAAGATAAATGGCTTAATTGAGTATGTCATGATCTAATAGAACCTGGCAGGAAACAATGCATGCAAATATGTGTCCAATGCTGTGTTATGAATATATTTTTAAACTTAGGGCATTTAAAAGTTAATTGTATGAACTATACCAACCTGAAGCATAGAAGGGCTGCTGATATTTACACATTGTATCAATATCACAATAACTGAAAAAAAGTAAGATATCTCAAAATAAGTACTCTTTAGTTTTCTAATTAAGAAAAACAGAATGCTCTCATATGCATCCTATCAACAAGCACATTTATTTATTGATTTTCCTCTTTTAACTTTCTTTTAAAAAGGCATTTATAACGTTTTTCCTCAGATAGTTTTTAAAGTCCCAAAACTTCCAAAAATTTCCATGTGACCTATGGAAAAACTCTTTATCAAATTTGATTTATGCCATCAAGTAAGAACAGAATGTTTATTATTACTCTTCTACCTGGAATTCATAATGCCCATTCTAAACAGTTCTTTCTTTTCCTTTTGCAGGTTTTGAAGCTCATCCTGATACTTGTGTTCAACAACAATAGTGTTGTTTTTAGTTTTTATAAGTTAATATAAAAGAAGAAGCAGAAAAAACACACTGCATGCATAATGGAGAGATTAGAAAAGGCAAATGAGATATGTATGCAACTAATTAGTTACCTTTCCTCATCCTGTCCTTTTCCTTTATTCTCTTACATTAGTGAATGTTTCCATCATCTCTCCAGCTGTGGACAGTTTCAACTTAAATAACTTTCAGTCTAATGGGAATAAAAACAAATAAGTATAAAATCACATTGTTAAATGCTATGATCAGAGCAGGACAGGATGGAAACACTCAGACTGCGAGAAATGGAAAAAACTAGTAAAGAACAGAAAATTTTGTTGTAATGAAATCAAAGTAGGGTGAGTTCTAAGTAGAATTATCATATGAAAAGCTTTAAAGAGAAGGAGGTTTACTGGAGGAACAAAAACAAGTTTAGTTTGGCTGAATTCACAAGTGAAATTTGAGTATTGGAAAGAGTTGGGGCTGAAGAGATGGAACAGTAGATAGACAAGGAAGGGTTGTGTAAAGAAAGGTAAAGAGTACTGGACTTACAGAGGGCAAAGGTGAAGACATTACACGGTTTTAAGTGGGAGGATGATGTGACTGGATAATATCTTAGAAAGATCATTCTGGCTGCTTTGTAGAAAATGGATTGAAGGATGCTATAACAACCTACATGAAAGATATTAGTGATCTGAACTAAGGTAGTTGCAGTTTTGAGTGAAGGAAAGTAGAGGGTATTCTAAGGGATTGAATCCATAGGATCTGTTGATTGATTTGTGGGATGTAAGAAGGTTTTTATATAGATGGCTGTGCAGTTTGATGGAAGAAGGTGCTACTCACTAGCATAGGCAACGCAGAAGTAGAAATGGTTTTGTTTAGGTAAAGTGCTATGCTCAGCCTTAGGAGTGTTGATTTTTTCAGATGCATAAAATTATATATAAATGGACTCAGGAAAGGGAGCTAGAGATATGATTGAAGCCATGGAAATGTATGGATTCATCACAGGAAAATATATAAAGTAAAAATATAAAGCAGTCTAAACAAAACAACAAAGAGAACTAACTTTAAAAGACCTGCTGGAAAAGAAAGAATTTCCCAAAAAACCTAGAAGTAATATCCAGAGTAGTAGGAAGAGGACCTCAGAGGAAGTCAAGAGAAGAGTGCCCTTTAAGAAGGGAGGCATTGGTGATCAGCGTCCTCCATCCTAGGAGACTTTAGAGGAGAGCAGTTTAAGTGAAGTGGTGGTGGTAGACTTCATGCCAAGAAATGAATCAAGTTCTAAGAAGTGTAAAAGGAATAACAGTAAGTCTTTTAAGAGGTCTGGCTGAGAAAGAAATGTCAGTAATGAATTTTCACCATATATATACATCTGAAAACTAAAAGCAAGTAGCCATGATTTGGGGACATTGAGAAAGCCATCTAACCATTCCTCTTTAACTACAACCTAAGTGTTCACATTGTATCTTATTTTAATGAGCTTGAGGAAGCCCATGAAGTCCAACTCAGCACTAATGTACAGACATATGCTCCTGTACTGTGTCCCTCTCACCCTCACCCAAATGAAGTTGCAGTCCCTTTGCCTTTTTCCTTCTACCCATAATCAAGCAAGGATTGGACCCTCCTGTGTGACTGCGGTGGGTGGTATGTGAAAGAAGTCATCCGGGTTGGTGATTTCCTCTCTTGTGGCACCATTAGGAAGAGGTGAGCTTCTGAAGAACTTCACCTTGAAACCTAAGGGGTAATTATCAGAAACAGACCTTAACTTGGCCAGTTCTTTGTGCCATTTCAGTATCCTGTAAATGGATACTGAGTAGATACTTCCTTGACAAGTCTCAATAGTCTCCTTCCAACTAGTTTGAGTTGAAGCCTCTTTCATAGAAGGGATGGATCCAGCTATCTCCATGTCAACAGCTTCCTCAATTGATTGTCCTACTCACTTCTCCTTCTTCTATATGTCATGAAACCAAAGCTCCTTGGAAGTCATAATGGATTCTGGTACTACAATCAGTCAGGAAAACCTGTCACTGAAATAAACTTTACTAATAAACCTGTCCGTTTCTTTGGATACAGACAACTTAATTATTTTTTGATGTACCTTGCCAGAGCTGCTAGTACAATTATTGTACAGTAGGGGTTGGCTTAAACAATGGGAATTTATTGACTGATGGTTTTGAGGCTAGGAGAAGTCCAAAATCAAGATATCACCAAGGCTTGCTTTCTCCCAAAAGTGTAGTGTTCTAGTAGTGGCTGCCAGCAATCCTTGGGGTTCCTTGGCTTACATCTCTGTTTCCTGTCACCTGGCAATGTCCTTTCCTTTCTCATTCTGTGACTTCTGGGTTGCCTATAAAATTTCTCCAGTAACAGGATTAAGCCCCACGCTGCTTCAGTTGGCCACAACTTGACTAAAAGTAACTTTCTCAAAAGGTCTTATTTAAAAGGGGTCCACATGCACAGGGATATGGATAAAGATTATGAACATGCATTTGTTGGGATACATAATTCAACCTGTCATATTTTGATTTAAATGACTATTTACAGTGACATTTTAACCAAGTAATAAATAGCCATTTCATTGAAAAAGCTCAATCTGCTTGCAGAGAAGACAGAATCCCAGTATCCCGAGGAAATATAAAATGTGTCTAGTATGAGGTTAAGTTATAATATCTTAGTTTCTTTAAAGAAAAAAAACCAGACAAGTTCCAGCTCTTCCTGGTGGACCTTCTGTGTAGTCTGATATCTAGCCATGCCTGTAAGAATGTTCCTCCCCCACTTAAAAACTTTACTGATGTGGCATGTGTTACCAGAATAGATGGGTACACCAGAATTAACATATTTCTTAAAATTTTAGAAGCCTCAGAGCATTCTGATTGAGTACATAGAATCTTGAGCCAGAGTGCTTGGGTTTAATCCTGTGATCATCACTCACTAGCTATGTAAGACTGGAAAAATTACTCATCCTTTCTTCTTTCAGTTTTTCTCATCTTTATAACTGCATGCCAAAGAAAAGGACAATAGTATGGGATTTGTTGCAAGAAGAAACACAACTTTAATAGTTGCACAATATACAAACATTGGCAATTTCTAGTCAGAGTTGAGATTTTAATGCTAATAGCTAGCATTTCCAAATGTGAAAAGTGTGATAAATACTGCTGTCATGTCTGTTACAGATTTCTACTCAGCATTAACAAGCAGCTCCAGACTACAGTTGAATTCTCCCTGAGACCTAACTGTCCTCCTGTGTGCATAATTGACTCAGCTTGGTTTCTCAGAGTCCCCGAGGCATCCCTTTTGGATTTCTGCTCACACATGTTCCCTCTGTGGTGTATTCAGCATATCACACACCTCATTGTCGGACACACCCACTTGGACCTTTCCACCTCCTTACATGTGAGGCTGCCAACCCCTTCATCATCTTCTTGAGTTGCTGCTCCCCAGTGGTCTTGCATCTGGACGAGGGACTTAGAGACTCAGGAGGCAGGCCCAGAATTCCTGAATAACTCTTATTGCCAAATGGGATTAAAATTTGTGTTGGATGAACCATGCTTTCAGCTTCTCTGAATTGAGGCAGCGTCCGTAAGGGTGTCCAGCCATGACGGCTGACCAAGATTTAAATCCCTAAGCAAAGGACTGAACCTTCTTCAGCTCACAGCCAGGATTTTGAATTCCTAATTTTCATCCCTCACTCTATTGCAATAGGACCTTATCCTTTATTTTAGTTATTGTTCAATGGGGATAATAATACTTAATATAATTTAAAGAACTTTATCCTGTCAGAGGATTAAAAAGCCCAGGTGAAAGAATTTTAAAGCAATAAAAAATGTTTTCTAAATAAGCAAAGCTTATTTTCTTTAGATGTGAATAAAATTTAAAGGGTCAAGGTCAATGTTTCTCAAAATATGATATTGGAATACTATTTCCAAGGAATGTTAATGGTATTTAATCAAAATTTTAAAAAAGGAGGGGGCAGACTAGTGAATAACTGAGCAAAGCTGAATGGAGTATACAACATTAAACAGGTTGCTTTATTGCAGAATTCTCCTGCCATTAGAAAGAGCGCAGTGTGAACTCAAGAAAACAGGAGTGCAGAATGCAGCATTTGTGCTGAAGCATCTTGGGGGGTAAGGCTTCACTGAACCTGGTTTGAATATTGCTCCTCTAAGGGCATCACCACCGACAAGCTCAAATCAGTCATACAAACTCATGGGCTTTCAAATTGGTGATTATTTTGATTGTCTATAGTTCCGAGATTGAGGAGGACCATCACCTTCATTGCTCTCGGATGCTCTTGTGGAGTCTAGTAGAATAGAAGAACTATGTAGTTGATTGACCGCATTAGGTCATGGGTATCACAGGCTTCAATCAGCTAAGCATGCTGGACATTAGTTTCTACTTTCAATTTCTATCCATGCTGAAATTAAAGCCAAATTAAAAACCTCCTTGGCGCTACAAAGTACCTTAGCTGGTTAGCATTATAGCTCAATAACTCATACTAATAGGACATTTGAAAAAGTAAGATATGATAGGAAGGAAACATTTGAACAAGCCCAAGCAGATGCAATATCCTTTGAAACAATACAAACTAAAAGCTCATATTGTTCACCTACTGACAAGATTTTTTGTATGCACTTCCAAAATCAACTGATAAATCAAAGAATGTTGAAAGTATGATATATCATGGGCAATTCTCTCCTTCCGGTAACATAGCTCAGGATGATTCATCTTAGGGAGATGAAAAAAAAAGGGCCAAAAGACCTTTTCATCATTGTGGTAAGAGAATGAATGGTGGGGAGAGAAGGTAAGGGAGGAATCTTCTTTTCCTGTCTCCCAGTGCTATCTTGTGTCCTGAAACAGCATCAGGTTCTCTTATGTATGTGTGAAAGACCTGTGAATTCTCAGAAAGAAGGGTATCCCATTAGTCCAAGGCTTTAAAAGCTAATTTTGAGAGAGTTCTGCTCATCTCCTATGTTTGAGGAACAGTGTTATCTCTGGACCTGTCAGTACTACTATTTCAGGATATTGCATCTTGGTTCTAATGAGTTGTCACACTCTGAGTGGTGTCTACTTGACAGAGCTTGCCTGAAAATTGTATCTACTGTTACAAACTGACAAGGGAATCAACAATTCCTTAAAGCCCAGCAAGCAGTGGCTTTAATTTTCTCCTTCAAGTTCTAGAAGGCATGATATTAAACAGATGAAAACTGAAAGCTCCAGGTGGCTTCATTGTCTGGACAATGGATTGAAACAAGAATGTTATATTTTAAGCTGTAATAATATACTAAATATTAATCTAGTTCAACAAAAATTTTATAGGATGCATATAATATAAATAAGTATATCCATATTATGCATTTATTGCATAATGTATCATATAATAGTAATGCATTTGTAATAAAAATTATAATAGAAAACATTAATAAAATGTAAATTTATAGAAATATAAACTTTTTTTTAAAGAGATACCTGGGATTGAACCCAGGACCTCGTACATGGGAAGCAGGTACTCAACTACTTTAGCTATATCTGCTCCCCAGGAATATAAACTTTAAACATACTTTTAAAATCAAATCCTTAGGAAACAAAGTTAAAGTAAAGTTAATTATCATAACATGAAGAATATGTAATAAATCATAATGAAAATTAAATAATACTATTTGTTCATTGTAAGGAAATTCAATTTTAAAAATATATATCAATTATTCATAATCACAATCACATGTCTATAAACTGATAAATGGAAAACAAAATATGGTATATTCATATAATATAACATTATTCAGGAATAAAAGGGAACAGGACAGTAACACATGTTACAACATGGAAGAGCCTTGAAAATACTATGCTAAGTGAAAGAAACCAATCACAAGTGACCACATATTGTATGATGCCATTTATATTTCCCAAAATAGGCAAATTCCTAGGGACAGAAAGCAGATTACTGGTTGTTTAGGGCTGGGGTGGTGGGCTGGATGGCGGATGAAGAGTGACTGCTATAGGGTTGCAGGTTTATTTTAGGGATAATAAAAATGCAGTAAATTAGATTGTGGGGATGGTTGTACAACTCTGTGAATATATTAAAAATCATTGAAATGTACTTAAATGGGTAAATTGTATGATATCTAAATTATATCACAATAAAGCTGTTATACACACACATGCAGCCCAGTGGTGTGCTATTGAGTCATAAGAATATTTTTACGCACTTTTTAACATGCTGAATTAAAGCACAGTTTGCATCTACACCAATTGAAGGAAAAGTTCTGAGACATTTTAAACTAAGTCCAGATATTTTCTTCTGCCTCTTTACTCTTCAAATAATCCCTACTCTCATTTGATAACTCTAGGTAGACCATTCATTTTATTGGCAGGAGCCGAATTTTTAAATTTCAAATTAAACTTCTTATTTTGTCTTCATCTTTTTTATTTAATCAAAAGTCTGATGCAGAACTATCTGTGCTGATCTCTGTTTTATTGAAATCCTGTGATTTGGAAAATCTGAAGTAGAGAATTTTTTTTTCTTTTCCTTATACTGGAAATGACAATTACTGCAATTGGCAATAGGAACTCATTTGCCTAGGTTTGCAGGGTATAGATGGTTTGAAGTTAGGAAGAAAAAACAGAGAAAGAGACATATTGCTGTTGAATTCAGTGGATCAGTTTTCTGAATTCCAAAATAGTATCACAACTATGGAGCAATATGTAGTTCAGTACTACAAAAAATTTTTTAAATAATAAAAAACGATGATTTTCTTGACTACTACAGTTGTAACTTTCATTGGGACTGCATGGGAATCTGGAAGACACACTTGGTACCTCCCAGGTAAGGACACTGTGGATGACCTCCTTGTCCAAGCCTGGGGACCCCAGAAGTTGGTTGATCTGCTGATCACATACCCAGTGCAGCCTAGGTCATTGGCTGTCAGAGCCCTGCTGCCTTTACTTTCTGGAACTCTGCTATCCCTTCCTCGAGGGCAGGGAGGTCCCCTGTGGCTCCAGGACCAGGAGACCACCTTCCCTTCTCAGTCTCCAAAATATCTCTTCCTTCTTTCATCTTCCTAGCCATTGCTCTCCTCTGCTTTCAGAAGCATAATCTTCTGAAAGAGTTCAGGAACCAGAAAACTAAAGCCTGGAGCCAAGTTTTCTGGGACAATTTAGATTTTCAACCCAGTTACACAAATCTCCCATGGCACAAGGGAGCACTATGATCTGGGTACCTGCTCCAAAATATTGGGACTGGGGAGGATGGGGAAAAAAGTATTGAAAGTGCAAAATGAAGTATCTCAATAATTTATACCACCATATTTGAACTCACACACACAGGCATACATGCACTTTTTAGGAGTTCACACCCAATACTTCTATAGTTATATAGTACAAACTTTGTCACCCAATTTGCCACTAATTGACCTTCCACACTACCTTGACCCACATTAGTCAGTAGTGGTGATTGCTTAACACTCATCAGTTTGCTCCCAATTTGCTCCCTTCCTGTATCTTTCCATCGTTCATCGGCATGAACCATTGCACCTTGTGCCACGTAGTCTGTGCTCACTCCCCACGAACCTCTGCACTATTCTCTCTGCAGCCTCTCTAAGACCTCTGTTACTCAACTTCCACTCCACATGACAAATTTTCCCATCTGTGTCATACTGTGACACATTTTCTGCTGCCTTTTCACGGCCCCAAGTTATTCTCATTCGTTTAATTTATAGACATCAATGTGGTTAACGATCAGAAGCACAACACTTATCTGTAATTCTAGTGAGGTGTTTTTAATATTCATTGTGTTGTGATTACTACACAAATTCTGGAAGTATAGAACTGAAGATTAGGCTCATAAACTTTTTTATGATTAAAACAAACTTCATATTCTTATTATACATTTGCCCTCAAGCTGTTGTGTGTGTGTGTACAAGGTAAGCAGAGAATGACTGAAAGATTTGAGACAGCATCTCAGTTAAATCCTTCCCAACTCTTAAATAGATGCCTTAAAACCCTTACAACCCAAAATTAAACATTCAGGATTAGCTCATCTTACTGTGAAATAGGGCATTCAAATTCTTGTCTGGTTCAAGGTATATAGGTAAGTCTGTTTTTCAGAAGTATTCCACCCCCTCAACTAGCTGTATGCAACCACTTGCTGATTGAACAGATTTTCTCTATCAAAACCACTTATTTAAAAGACGTGGCTAGACGATCAACTTCTTTAAATAACTGGAAAGCCCCATGTTGCACTAGGTATTCTGAGGGATCAAAAATAGTCAGATGCCTTTGACTCTGCAAACACACAGAAAAAAATAACATTAAGAAATAAAACCCCAAATGTCATAAGGTAGCACATATTATTTTTTTTCAGAAAACATTATGGATGATAAATGCTTTCCTTTGAAATTGAGAGAATTAAGAAATCATTGTGGACAATTCTTTAGTAAGCCACTTTTTTTTTCTAACAGGTTACCTTTATTGGTACTACAATTAAACCTTAGGGCTAGAATTGGGAGATGTTTTTAAAAAGATGGCAGAAAAAGGAGTAAGAGAGCAGGAGTAGGGAAAAGGAAGAGAACGAAGCAGACATGAGAGAAGAGTTGAGTATATTACCACAAAATATCACACTGCTGAGCCACACCCAGCCGGCCCACTGGGACAGGCAGGGATGTGGAGGTTTGGGGAAATCAAGTTCAGGTGGGTGGATTACTTAATTTACCTCAGCCCCATTTTCTTTTCTTTAAAGGCACAGTCTGACCTCAATGGTCACCAAGATTCTTTTTCGCTTTAAAATTCCAAAATTCTGTGAAAGGTCACACTCTAAGCCAGGTGGCAGCTGGGCAATTCAAATATGTGTTTACATTCCAAACATACTCCAAAACCATCCCATTGAATTTGAAAAGGCCTCTGAATTTGACCATAAGAAAATCTTAAATATGAGCTGCTTTTTGGCCTTTTAAAAGTATTCTTTTTGTAAGCGACATCTGTCTTAAAAAGCCATCTGGGGAATATTCACCTCAAGTTTTCTAGTAGGTTGAAAACACTGTGGAATGCTGACTGCCTAGAGTGAGTACAAATCTATTCAATGGTCACTCACTGCCATTAAAACCTTAAATCACTTTCAGCTTTCAGAAGACATATGTGTTGGGGTGGGTCCCATTCAATTAGTCTGTTTTAGTTGAACTCTAGAAGGAATCAGGGCTTAAGCCAACTCTGAATAAAGACACCAGATTTTAGCATCTGGAGGGAAGCTAGTCCAAAACAAATTATATGATCCCTATAGTATGTAGCTCTGGTGTGGTCATCTGATTCCTGAGCAGTGACCATAGTCTGGATGTGTAGGATGAACTTTTATCCCAACAAATGACAATTTAGCAAACAACAGCTGCATAACCCTTTCGCCAGTGGAACTACAAAAATGCAAATAAAATGAATTGTGTGTACAGTGACATTAACACTTTTAAAAGGCTGTTTCTTTCAGGTTGCAGAAAATAAGAAAGCTTACAGCAATCACAGGATTCAGCTTTGCCTTAGGAGATAAACTTTGCCTTACCAAAGCACATAAAATGGATGTCTTTCCTTCTTTCACTCAACTGGCCATTTGCTTTCCTCTTCAGCTCTATTTTGAATCTTTTCTAAGAAAGCATCTGTCTCTGACTGTTTATACTACACAACGAGGCTTACGCTGTTTCATGACTAAAATGGAACTGAAGACTGAATGATGGTATCACAAATTAAGATATTCCCATGTGTGCCCTCTAGAGCTTGACTCAGCATGTTGTGCCTTAATCCAGCAGTTCTAGGCACTTTCAGGTGGTTATTGATTGAAACCACGGATTTAGTTAGAGCAAATGACACTATGTGGTCTGCCTCTTAATTACTTAATGCAGTCTCCGTGGGTCATGATGATATATGCACATTAAAGCAGGTGGTGTAAATATAGCTGGAAGGAGTCTGGCTGAGGCAATTTCTATAAAAGCTGCTCTACCCAAATGGGAAGTGTCTCAAATTCAGTTAGGGAAAGTGTTTCAGTGAAAATGATGCATTATCTTAATAGCCATTCAGATGACGTTATCTGTTATGGATGAAATGATCAACTGAAAGAATTAAATTGATAATTAAACCACATCTATCTGTTCGTTGGGGCCTGGATAAGCAGGGTAGTGTGTTGTCTTGCAGTAAGTCTCCTTTATGGAGTAGAATGACTAGGGAAGAATGTGGATACCTAATTACTTAGCAGAGTTCGTAATAAGGGCTCTAATCTTGTCCTCAGCATCTCTGAGGCACATCAAAATGCTTTACTAGATATGGACATTGAGTGATTCACAAGGCAGGGAATCAAGTTTACTACCGGACCTGTCAGTTTCCTTGTAGTTTTATTAGTTTATTATTCTGTAAAATCGGTTCACTTTTTTTTTTTTTTTACTACTTTTTGGTTGGAATGGATTGGCCGTTTTTAAAATTTGTTCTGTTTTCTTGTTACATTTTAACATTTGGTCCAAAAACATTGCAAGGAAGCCAGTTTTGAAGATTTGGGAGAAATTCCTGAGCTCAGGTAGTCAATGGAGTGGAATGTCTTTAATTTGTATAGATCCTCTCAAAGGTTGTTGAACATTCCATGAGTAACTGAAAGTTTAATGTATTTTCTATTGATTCATCTTCTCATGCTTGTTGAACTCACATACATTTCCATTAGGTCTTTGGATATTTCCTGTGTTTTCAGGACAAAATCATTGGTGAATCTCCGGGATGCAGAACCCAGAACAGAATCCTGTGTTTTATGTGTTCAATATTCTATCTATCCCCATGGCTTTGTCTTAATAAAAATTGTGCTTTTAAAACTACAAAGACAGATATAGATTCTTTTATCAAAGATTCATAATTCCTAGAATATGTTATAATTGCTTTGTATTCTGGCTAATCTAGCATGTAAAAAGTATAATTACTCTATCATCATATTATATTTCATACTGTTTCTGTGGTATGTGAGGGAGGTAAAAGGAAAGTTATGTGTTTACCAGAAGAGTAAGGAAACTAACCCTTCAGGACACCAGACTAGCTTGTTAGCAAGCAAGAGAAAAAATTTTCAAAGGGACTAGTTTTTGTTTTTTTAAATCAGGGTTTTATCTACCATAAAGACAGCCAGCATGACTTTTCAGAACTTAGCTTTTGAGTCAAAGATAAGTTTTGAAATACCCAGTCCATTGCTAAACTCTAACAGCTATGCTTTATTTTCCATTTATTCATCAATCTCATGAACTC